>PVIU01009605.1:0-75195 GCA_004026605.1 Ondatra zibethicus | reverse complement strand
GGCCTAGAATGATTCTTTGTGTACTGCCCACTGCTCAATAGAGTCGCTGCTATGATGAGTGGTGTATGGAGTGTATAGATTTCCGCTCCAACTAGAAATGCCACACTCTAACTAGAGGGAAGATAATATAGCAAACTGTAACAAACAGGTGTTTCATTTCTTTCTAGTTCTGGGAATGAATCTCAGGGCTTTACCCACACGAAACAAGTACTCTGATTATCCCACTGACCTATGTCCTGGCCCATAAGCATGACCAGGAGAGGAGTGCCAGTCCCATTTCCACTGAGAGCAGACCAACCTTACCTGAGTCCAGTGGCTCCATTGAGCCAGAGGGGCTTTGCTCTGAGTAGTTATTCATAGACAAGCGGAAAGGGACTGAACTGGGGGCAAATAGAGCAGCAGAAGTAGAGGCAGAAGCTCCCTCTAAGGGAGGCAGTGCTCCCACCAGTGAAGCAGCGCCTGGCGGTCTCTCCTTTAAAGAAAGGTTAAACAAACTGTCAGATGACGTTACATAGAACAGCTGCATACACTTTCCTGTAGTTACTGAAAATATTGAAGGGAAAAAGCCTTCAAGTCTGCCAATGTTCTACAACATGCGCATAAGCATTCCCAAGGCCTCAAAAGCTTTGTGCTTCTGTCTTTGTATCATCGGTTCCCTAAACTGTCTCTATCAAAGTCTATAAGTCTATTTTTTATGTTAGGGAGTGTGTTTGTGTTTCAGCTGCCTGCCCTGAGACACAAAAAGCTGTTCATAAGAAACAACTATTACCACAGGCTGATGGGACAGTCTTCATTATTCCATATATATTGTTTCATAATAAAATACAGACATAACTTCAAAAGGAATACTTCTTAGAACTTGAAATAATTTTCAAAGCTTTTAAGTATTTAAATATTTTCATTTTAAAAATATGTAACATATAGCAATTTTGAAGCATAGAAGAGAGTCTCTAAATGTAATTAGTAGGAAACATTCTGTCTCCAAATGAAGGACTTATTTCTTTGTTGCCCATATTTCATTGTTTATAGACTATAACCTTCCATTGTTTAGGAGGTTTAACAAAAAGAAGGCAGCATTATGCTCAATATTATGTGCCCTATGTCTGCTGTACAATAGAACACTATCTCTTATACTAATACTGTGGTGTACATTCTTAAAGCTGTGTTACATGGATGGAAATGTTCTTATCACAGTATTACCAAAAAGAAGCATGTAACAAATAGTCAATCAACATACAGCTTAAGGAAAGATCAAGGGACCACTTACTTTGAGCTAAGAAAGATCTATATGAAATGTGCTGTGTGTTTGATAATGATCTATAAACAAAGGTTATTCATGATAATTTGAATTTTCCCATTTGTACTCTTTAATATCAACTCCGAACTTATGTCAGTTTAAAAGCCTTTATCTCTGATCATTTTCATCTTAAAAGACCCTCCCTTAAAAAGAGCATTGTTGCTATTTTATTTGCAGTGGTTGATAGCACTTATCACACACATTAGATCACAACCGTACCCGCTCTCTTCGCCGCACACGTGCCGATGAAGATCTATTCAGTGGAGTTCCTGGGGTGACGTCACTGGTGGACATAGAACCTGTACTTAGGTAAGGTTCACACAGTTCTTCAAATTTAGATTCATCTATTGCACCAAGTCGTCGGGTGGCAAAAACTAGCATGTGACATCCACCACAGGCAATCTGCAAGTGTAAATCCACAGAAAAATTGATCAATGCTAACATCAAACACAAATGGGCTAACAGTTATCAGATCAGCAACAAGACATTTCCTTAGAGGCAAACCTCTGAGATGGTCTGGCTCATGGCTTCTTTCTACACATAGGTACAAGTATGCATATACATATATATGTGTATATATGTATACATGTACAGATGTATACATTTACATGAATTAAACATAATTCTTTAAAAAGACTGAAAATTAAAGCCAATCTATTCCATCATTTACTTTCAACAATATAATCTAGAGACAATATCCTTGTCACAGTATGCATCTCAATAAAACTTAAACAACATTAAAAACATCACAAAATATCTAGAGAATAATAGGTATGTAAATTACTCAAGAATAACTAGTCTCTGACCATTATAATGATAAATATAAAAATCTGCTCAGGTTTGGGGCCTTCAACATTCTATCATGGAAGGCAGGGGCAGCCACTAGGTACCACCCTGCTCTAAGGAACTATTGGCAGTTAACTACTGATGGAGAAGGGGACATTTTCTTTAGTGGTGTAGCCAGTAATGCATTGGCCATGTTCTAGCAAGTAGTCTCTTATCATGTAAGCAATCGTAAATTAAGTCAACCAAAAACAGAGAAAAAGGCATGAGATTAAGAGACATGCTAGTTGAAAAGAAGAAAGCATTGAGAGGGAGAAGGAAAAGGATATGAGAGAGTAATGAGGAGATGAACGCAATCATAATATATATATGAAATTGTCAAAAATTAAAAAGATGATGTCTCCAAATCTTTTCCTTTCAATGAACACTTTCTAAATTAAAGGCTTACAAGTCTTTAGAGGAAAATACAAGCACACTGAACAAAATAATGAAAAATAAACACGCTAAGGAGTTTGAAGTAGGAAATGCTTTTCACAAAAATGTTAAGCAAACCTCTATGCTAACGACTGCAGTGAGAGAGTCCTCAGACTGCTTATCCAGTGCCAGGGGCTGCCCTAGAACATGTGCATGTAGGCAACAATGAACACAGGAGGGATACATATGTACTTGTTTCTGTGTATGTGTAAAAATGGATAAAGGTAAGGATGTGAATTTGAGAGAGAGAGGGGGCATGGGAAGGATGGAGGAGAAGTAATACAATTATGTTTTAATTAATTTTTAATTACAGAAATTAGCAAATCTATCTCTGTAATAATCCTAAATACAAATGGTCTTAACTCATCAACGAAAGCCACTGAAAAAAGACCCTATACTATAATAAAATCCCCTGAAAAAAGCAACCAAGGGGTTTCTTTTAGCTTTCAGTTGCAGGTTGAAGCCCATCATAATAAGAGAGTCACAGCGGCAGAGCTCGAGGGAGGTAATCACATCAGGTCCATAGCCAGGAGCAGACAAAATGCATGTATGCATGCTAGTTAGTGCTCAGCTTGCTCTATCCTGTGCACAAAGTCCAAGGGAAAGTCTGTAAAATGATGCTGCCGACATTCAGCATGGATTTTCAGACTTCAATGAACTTAATTAAGAAAATTCCTCACAGGCATGCCCACAGGCCAATTCAATCTAGAGAATCCCCAATTGAGGCCCCTCCCCAGGTGATTCTAGACTGTGTCAAGTTGGCAACTAAAACCATCACAGTTATCAAATTAATAAAAGAAGGATTCCATACTAGAAACCATAAAACAGGAAGACTGACTGATCATGATGTGGCACTGAAAAGATAAATTCTTATCTGAGTGTTCAGCCAATAAATCATTTGCAACAGTGTTTATGTATTATCCACTCTCTTCTTGTGCAGGGTTTGAGCGTGCCCAATCTTGCCCAGTTCTGTTACATTTGTCCTGTTAGCCGTGTGAGCAGGCATTCTACTGGGTACTTGCTATGTGAGACACAAAGCTTACAGGCATGGCGCGGCCCAGGTTTGCAAGAGAAGTGAATATGAAGCAGAAAAAGCAATATTTGTACAAAAACGTTGTTGAAGGAGCAAAACTGGAAACGTCTAACGTTTGCCTCTTACATAACTGGTTATGGTCATTATTAGCTGTATCTATGAAATGCTTATACAGATGTAAAAATGTGGTTTTATGAAATAACAAAAGTTTCAAATCTAGAAATATGAAAATATGCAAGAGGAAATGTGAAACTCTTACCAGTTGAACTGTAAATCTCAAAAAATTAGAGCACAATGTAGGAAAGAACTGATTGGTAAAATTCTCCATCCCAAGTCCTAATTTTCCATGTCGGCCATCGCCAAAAGTATACATGAGGCCTATATCTAAAATGCAAACAAAATCAAAGTTACTCGAGTCCATTTGTACAGATCTAGTTGTAGACTAATATCTTCACTTCTACTGCAATTAGATTTTCACAGAATTTTGAATTAAATTTACTCTGGTCTACTGACATGTGCAAAGGACAGTGTTTGGTGGTTCTTTATATAAGAGTAGGCAGTGGAAATGAGAACGGAACACTAAATCTTGGTGGTCAAAGACTTGAGTGTCTGTTACGCATTGCAGTCTATTTAGGACCATCACTGCCCTCCGTCTACTACATGCCAGTAGAATAATCCCTTTTCTGAAGCAGTGAGAATGAAAAATGTCTCCCGATATCATCTGTCTCTCCCAGGGGTGTAAATTTGTCACTGGTGGAAAACTATATACTTGGAATACAGTCGTCTCTTTTATTAATTTGACTCCTGGAGTGTGGAACACTGCCAAACCAATGGCTGAGTCAATCAAGCACTCCTACCAATCCCCATACCAATATCTGGGTCCTATCTTGAACAGCACACGGTGATGAGCAACCCTGCCGCTTCTAACACCCACTGTCGCACACCGACACTGCAGCTGCATTTAACTTCTACACTGCTTTGCAAGCCCCTCCTTCACACCCTGCATTTAAAGGGCGCATGCTGAGCGCCACAGAAGCAGAGGCCAATCAGGGCACAGTGGAGCGGACATTCCTTCTAGTCAGGGAATTAGAGAAGGCTTTCAAAGTCAATCCTAAAAGATAGAATTTAGCTCTAAGAAGGAAATAAAACACCCTCCAAGGCAGAATCAGCAGTAGAAGGGAAGGCTTCTACAAGAACAGGCCAGGCAAAAGACCAGAAAGTAATCAGCAAGCAGAATGTGTAGAACTTGGAGAGATCAGAATCTAAAGCAGGAAGGCAAGACCACTACAGAGGATGAAATTTGTTTAGACTGTACATTTTTAATTCCATCTGAAGAGCAGCAAGCTTTTTAAGTGAATGGCTTTAAGCTGGGAAACGATCAGCTCATATCTGGGGATTTCGGACTGAAGAAGGCAAAGCGGCTGCACACTGAGGGAATCTCCTGACTTAAAGTAATAGAAGAGAATTCAGTAAGATGGTAAGTTACTGTTTTAATTTACCAAAGTAAGCAAATTCCTTTAATGTGTGCTTTTCCAAGATGATTTTCTTTTGCTGGAGAAAGTAACCCTTACCTCATTTGCTTGATTGTACTTCTAAGCTCAAAGAACATTTAGAAATATGAGCTATTGATAGGGAACTGGCAAGAATTTAAAAAAACTCAATATATGTCATTGTACTAGATAAACTAGAGAGAGAAAAAATCGTTAAAACTTGTTCCTTGGAGAGGATAGATGAGCAAAAAGTCTAACAAACTTAATATTCATTTATTAGTGGCATCACTTTTCCTCAGGTAGAAAAAGCACTATGCAAACAACTGAACAATCTATAATAAGATTCACGATTCATAAAAAGTATATTCACTATCAGGGACAATTTAGGGTTGATGAAAAATGGCACTATGAACGCAGAAGCTAGTATTAGGGCAGCACAGTTCAGGACACATATCAACAGCTCCTATGGGACACAGTGTTGTTACATGCTACACAAAGAAGAACATCAGTACTTGATGATGGACAGGTCGTTTTTCTAGAAGGGTTCTATGGGAAAGACGGAACTATTTGTGGTAGTAGCTCACGTTTTCTAAGTTCTACTTCTCTAAACAGAAACCATTGCATGAGCTCTGCTCTTTTTGGAGCTGTTTTGGATAGAAGGAAGGAAAACATAAATACAAGAATCTGAATTAGTCAGATATACTAGAAATATTTCTGACTTTTCCATGTTTTACTTTGTTTTTAGATGAAGCATTTTGTTACAAAGCATGTAAGTTTTCAAATACATAAATTCCCTACAATGAATGGCTAAGTCACTTCAAGGGAGAATTTTATTGAGTCTTACATTATCAACAGCATCTAATTTATATGACTAAAAAGTAAACAGGCCAACAGAACATCTCCTTGCGTAATGCAGAAGGCAACAAAGAGATGAATTTGCTCAGTGGTTTTTGTGGTGGCCTTCAAGGAAAGGAAGGAGTCAGTCAGTCCTGAAACGCCCCCTGGTGGTCATCGCAGTGCCTTTCTCTCTCAACTACTTTGCAAAGGGAAGGAAGGAGTAAGTGGTGAAACGCCCCCTGGTGGTCAAAGCATCCTAAAATGTCCCTCAGCATGAGACAGCTCTTCTATACTGTATAGGTAAAGATAAGTTTTTCCTGTGTGATTTTTCTCTCTGGCTTGAGGAGAGTTTTGATACAAGTTGAAAAGGATTTTAATATCTTAGTCTTCTCCAAAGGTCTACTTTAAGATTCGAAACGTGGATCATTTTTGTTTTAGGCTTGAACAGAACTCAAGGCCTCATAAGCCTAGGAGCATGTGTTCCCACTGAGTTATACCCAGTCCCCACATTTATTTTAATTGGAATTATAATTTTACTTTTAAATTAATTTATAACTTTGTATTTAGAATATTAAATTCCATAAGATGTTAGTTATTTATCCTATGTAACATTCATTTTATAATATATGTATATATTATAAAATTCTGGATATATATATCCAGAAATCAGCTCATACCTGTCATCAAAGCTGTATGATTTTCTCCACAGGAAATATAACTTATTTTCTGATCCTTAATACGCTCAATGACTTTGGGTTCTGATGTTTCAAAGAGAAAAGTGCCAAGGCCCAGTTGGCCAAACTGTCCCAGTCCAAAGGCATACACAACTTTCTCTGGAAGGAAATGAACACATACATGAAAAGAGTTGCATGGAGATACCTTATATCTGAAATAATTGCAACATTCAATTTTTAAAATGGACACAAACTGCATGTGAAAGAGCTGTCAGAAAAACACTGACATGAAGTGCAAACTTTCAAAGATGAAAGAGAAAAATGCGGTGTTATAAAATAACTATCTGGGTCTGATTTGTCTTTTATGAATAACCATAAAAGGAGTTACTGCAATCATCAGGTAGGTTAAAAGATTTATAATTCAGAGAACTCCCTGACATGTATTTGTAATTACCGCATCATCTTAGAAACTCGCAAATGTTACTAAACGATTTCCATTCACTGCCACAATTGAAAAAATTTCTACAAAGATATCCCCTTTTAAAAGTAGTTCAATAAAACTATTTTACAAAATACTATTTATGAACAGGAGGTACAGCACTTGCCTGGCATGCACAAGCCACAAATTCTCCCTGTAAAACACGGCAAGCACACACACATACCTAATCCAAAATATAATTTTCAAAAGAATTAAAAACTATAGTAGATATGTTAATGTATTCACAAGAAATTTTTCTTTACAATACAGGAGGCCTCCCACAATATGATTATTTAGATGACCCTTGGAGTCACCAAAGGTTCTTCAATAAATAACTCAGGAAATTTGAGATCATTTATCATCTAGAGATGGGAAGCTGAGAAGCATAAAACATGGTTGACTACAAAAGAGTTACTGGGGGTACAATGCAGCTGGCTGTGTACTGACAGACATGCTGGTGACAACGTGGCTGGTCTGTGTACTGAGAGACATACTGGTGATAACATGGTGGTGACAGCGTGGCTGGTCTGTATACTAAGAAATACCCTGGTGACAATGTGGCGGGTCTGTATACTGAGAGACACGCTGGTGACAACGTGGCTGGTCTGTGTACTGAGAGACACGCTGGTGACAACGTGGCTGGTCTGTGTACTGAGAGACACGCTGGTGACAACGTGGCTGGTCTGTGTACTGAGAGACACGCTGGTGACAACGTGGCTGGTCTGTGTACTGAGAGACACGCTGGTGACAACGTGGCTGGTCTGTGTACTGAGACACACTGGTGACAACGTGGCTGGTCTGTGTACTGAGAGACATGCTAGTCACTTTACTGTCTTCTGTGGAGTCTCAGGAAGGAGAGCAGGAATCCCTCTCTAAAGGCAGAAATGAATTTTCTCATCCCTAACTGCAGCCAGGTGGCAAATTCCTCACATCATCTGATGTTAACACCTTAGCTAATAAATCCTAAAGAAATCCATCCAGGCAATTTTAAAAACATTCAGTTGTAAAGAATTCTTTTTCTGAAAAGAATCTACTTAGCTCATCTAAGAAAGAAGGGTACTGAGGAATATTTAACTATTGCCCCATATTTTACATATTTCTCTCTAATAGAATGCCTGAAGGCTGGAGAGATGGCTCAGTGGTTAAGATCACTGGATGCTCTTCCAGAGGACCCGGGTTCAATTCCCAGCACCCACAGTGTAGCTATCAGCCATCTGCAACTCCAGTTCCAGGGGATCTGCATAGTATATACAGGCAAAACACCAGTGTACATTGCATAAATAAGTAAAGAAATCTTTAAAATGCTTGAAATATAAATAAGATAGGGATGAAACTCCTTACAGAAACTATACTTGGAACAAGTTTATGAAGGCATATTGATGCAATGGCAAGAGATTATTATTTGAATATATCATATCATGTCTTATTTGGTAGATCATATCACACATTGCCTGTTCTAAGTATACTAATTTTTCTTTCTCTGTTTTTTCCTTTATCATATTTTCTCCTTAATTTTCCCATTCAATCCCTTGGAGATAAAATTACACAGAAATTTGTGAGCTGATCAACTCAGGTGCTAGAATCCAAACTCAGGTCCTTATGACAGAAGAGCAAGTGCTCTTAACCACTGAGCCATCTCTCCAGTCCCAAGTATTCTTATCCTGTCACAATAAAAAGGATCATGAGAGTGTCATAAGCTACTAGTGTGTACAGAGAAGAGTACAGCAGGCTCTTCACATACCTGTGAGAACCACAGTGTGCTCTCCACCGCAGGCTACTTGAATCACCTTCTCAGGAATCCCTAGCACTCGCTGGGGTGATCTGTGATTGATCAGCATCTGGTTGGGAAGACCCAACTTCCCATTCTCAGGTTCTCCAAACGTGTACAGTTCCCCGTCCACTGTCAGAAAAAAAGTAGAAAGATTAATGGGGACATAAATGTAAACAGACTATTGGTCCTTTGGCACATGTTCTCATGCTTTATAAATGCTCAGCCAGTAATTAAGTAAATCTGAGCTTTTTTCAGGTATGTTTTACTACAAGGTAAGAAAATAAAGCTGGATGGCTTTTTTTCCCCCCTCTCAGCTATTTTATCTCGTACCCTTCACAAAAAATTCATGACTAAAGAATGAAACAATCACTTTAGCTTTTCCAGAAAATATAGCAAAAACTGTCTTACATATTCTCTATACCTTTATAGCATGCATGTGTGTGCATATGCGTTCATGGTACCAGCGATTAAGTCTAGGGCCTCAAACATGCTAGTCAAGAGCCTGACCATGGAGCTAAGCCCCAGTACTCTTTAGAAGTTTCAGGTTTTCAGACTGGGTTTCATTAAGTTGACCAGGCTGGCCTTGAACTTAGAATCCTTCTCCCTTAGCCTCCTGAGTAGCTAGAATTATAGGCCTGAGCAGCCTGGCTTAGATAGTTTGCTTTAAAAAAAACAAAAACAACAAACAAAAAAACTTGATCTAGAAAGCTCGGTTATGTATGCAATGCATAAGTTGAATAGCTGTGAAGACAACATTTTGGTTAGATGGCACTATAAACTATTTCCATCTTGTCCACACTAACACTGTGAGTTTCTTGAAAGCAGAGACTTTCATATTCATATCTGTAATCCCACAACTTACTTGCTGAAGCCACTAGTAATCACTGCTACTATGGGATAGGAGGAAGCGTGCCATATCATGAGGTTGTTGTTCCATACAAAGAAACAAAACAGTGACTAGAGAGTTACTCAGGACACACAGGCAGTGCCTATTGATTACACATTGCTGTTACACCTTCCTCTTCCTGGGTGTGGCTATGCTGACAGAAACCACTTAGGTCTATAAAGTCCAAAGATCAACCAGGGTTTGGAAAGTGGGTCTCTAGCTCAGATGCAGCATCACCTTGGTTCTGACTAGTACAGGAAATGATAGAGAGCACAGCTGTCCACCACAGTTGTTAGCAGAGTAAATAAAATGCCTTTGTAGTTCAAAATGCCTTCTAGTTAGACTTCTAAAAGAGAAGTGCTATGCTTTTATCAACATAACCTTCTACAAAACACTCTTAAACATGTTTAGTATTCCTTTTAGTCGTCTGACAATTGTTTGCCTGTATGACCTTCTCTCACGGCCCTCCCATCAAATCTTTCTCTGCTCACCCTGCACTCAATTCTTTCATGTTTTGTGATCCACTAATTGCGGCCTCTTGCATGAGCCCTGTTAGAGGGTATCTACTAGAACACTAACAACCTACAAATGGCCATTCTGCTGAAAAACCAGGGCTTCCCTCCCTCTGTAACCATTAACAAGCTTAGGGGGTGGGACCTCTTGAGCCCCCAATCCATGATGGGCACCCCATCTTGTGCAGGTCTTGTGTGAGTAACCACAGAACTGTGACATGTGTACAGCAGTCACATTATGATCAGAAGACAGCATTTCGAATACTCCTCCGTATCTTCCAGCTCTTGCATTTTTCCTCCTGATTTCTGGGATGTTCCCTAAGTTTTTGAGGGGGTGATATGGATAGGTGTCCTGCTTAGGGCCAAGTACTCCGTATTCATGTTGGCTCAGCACTTTGTCCATTTTGGGGTCTCTGAATTAACTGCTATTTTTAAGAGACTCCACTAAACTTTCATCTGGGCATCTGATTATTAAAAGGTCAGTTAGAAAGAAAATCACATCATCCTTCCATTGTTACTAGCAGAGCTGTAAAATGCAGATGTCAGCATAGGCGCAGACTCCACCAGCTCAACACTTCCAAGCAGAGACTGCTAATGAACCCAGGAACTTTAGGCTACAGATACTGACCACAGGACTAAGGCCTCATCCTTCTCCATCTAATCTTCAGCCTGGTTCTCACAACAGTACTCTGTGACTCACTTTTTTATTGAAACAATAAAAAAGAATTACCAGGACAGGAGGAATAGAGCAGGCCAAAGCATGGAAGCAAGCGATTCCAGGGGAGAGTGGCTAAGGCCAACAAGGTCGAGAGCCAAAATTTAGAAAGGTTTGTAAAATAGCAATCTAATTTTCATATCAGACCTAATACTCACTTTATAAAAAGGTGGCAGAGAAAATTTGAAATTATAAACTGTCAATATAGAAATGGAGAAATGTTTTGAATTAAAATATACATGAAAGACTATACTTTCAGTGATCATTTCTATAGTTGGTAAAACATACACTATTTTAGTAGCTGAGCAACCATGTGAACTAGAACTCATTTTACTAGCAGTAATGATTGAGAAATGAGAGACAATGTAATGAATGAAAACATTCATCTTACTTGTTACAAAAGCTGAATGGTAATATCCACAAGAGATCCATGAGATTGGCTTCCCAACAGTCACTTCATGGGGGATACACACATTACTTTTATTTTTTAAACCAATCTGCCCTTCAGAATTGTCACCCCACATAAAAAGTTTTCCATCCTCTATAAAGAAAGCACAAGGGGAGAAAGGTCTTTAAAGGGCTAGACGGGCTCTCAAGCTATGACATTTCTTACAGACTATCATTTGTCTTCCAGCTTATATTTTTTAGTCTTATTTTATTCTCTATTGATACATAATAACTGTAGATATTTATGGAATGCAACATGATACTTAAAATGCACATATAGCACGTAATGACAAACTCAGAGTGATTTATCTAGCATTTTAAACATTTATCCTTTCCTTGGATTGAGAACACTCAAAATCTCTGCCAGCCACTTAGAACGAGCAATGCAGCCAGGTGTAGCAGCTCATGCCCCAGAGCTCAGGGAGAAAGTGGCAAGGGGATTACTGTGAACAAAGCTATAATACACAAAAGGCCAGCTAGGTTTACAAAGTAAGACTGTCTCAAAACAAACAAAAATGATAAAAAGTCACACAAAACATTATGATATTCCTCCTTATAAACTCTAACTCAGTACTGAAAATAGTGTGCCGTAAGAGTGCCAAGCCATTAACAGCAGCTGGGACCTGGAAATTCAACTTCTAGTCTCATATGCTCTACAAGGATGAAGCGTGGAGAATGAGTGGATGCTCAATCACTTTAGTTGTGCCCAGATCTTTACCTCAATAGTAAACACACGATGCCATTTCCTACATCCACAAAGAAATGGTCCCCTCCCTGCGGGTAGTCTGTCTGCCACCAAACTGAGAGATCACAGAAAGCACCTACATATCTCCAGATGTAAAGAGCAAGTTCCCAAGTTAAAAACCTTGCTCTGGGGGACACCAGGGAAACGTTTCAAAGGAATAAGAAAACAAAACAAAACATACAATGACTCACTAATCTTTTTTTATTACTGTATACCTGAAAATATAGTCTTCCTAGCTTCAGAGAATGAGCCATATTAGCATACACCATTAACTTACATCTTTTCTGATAAGGTTTCAGTGTTGGGAATAGTTAAGCTAAATGAAGGATAAGTATTTCAGGGATTATCAATACATGTTTACTTCTTTTTTTTTCTGAAAGAGCATCTTAGCTGTGTAGGATAGGCTAGCCATGAACTCATGACTATCATGCCTCTGACCTTGAAGTTAAGGAGATTAACAGTGGGACAATACCCATCAACTTCTCTTAATGAATTAAAAAATTGATCTCCCAGGGTTTAATAAAAATTCAAAATTAAAACTGAAAATAAAACTGAAGGAGTGACATTGAATAATAAACAATATAGTTAATAAAACAACAGTTTTATCTCTTCTCTGAAGAAAACTGCAAGCCAGCAGCTTCAGAGAGGTCACATGGATCATGTCTCTGACTTTTAAACAAAAGTTCTCAGATCTACTTTGAGAAGGAAGACAGAGATATGTAATGATCATTATAACCCACACTTTAATAGCATACATCCCAACTGATTTCTATCAATACCTCTGGTAGCAACTTTAATTAAAGTCATTAAGTGTACCTTTCAGAATATGCAATGAAGATAACATTTAAGAATATCTAGCCAGGCGGTGGTGGCGCACACCTTTAATCCCTGCACTCAGGAGGCAGAGGCAGGCAGACCTCTGAGTTCAAGGCCAGCCTGGTCACAGAGTGAGATCCAGGACAGCCAGGGCTACACAACACAGTTAAAACCTGTCTCAAAAAACAAAACAAAACAAAAATGAAAATAAAAGGATAGCTAGCAGAGCTGAGAACTTATTTATCAATCACCTTCTCTAATGTATTTTCTCTCACTCAACATATACATACAGATTTCAAGTTCTATTCCTAAAGTCTTCTGAAGGTACATAAACGCTAATACTGTCACACATTTACTGAGTTCATAAATCCTTAAAAGAAAAGAAGTGTCCAGAAAGAAGCACAAACAAGTCTTACCAGTTAAAGCAGCTGATGTATTAGCACCAGCAGCGAGCTGTTTAATGGAATCCTTAGGTGTAAAGAAGCAAATTTGATGAAAAGTGTCTCTGTCATCAGTGTCACCAAGCCCCAACTGTCCTTCATTATTTCCTCCAGTTGCATATACACTGCCGCTATCTGTACACATACAAAAATGTCAATTAACATGCTGTAGTCACCTGCTTCTGAGACATGCTGGTAAATAGCAGACACTGCTTATATGAACAATGAAAACAGGATGAGCAAAGGTGAGAGTGGCACAGAGGAGCTGAGGCAGGGAGAACAGCTGGGAGACAAGAGTGATGGGGAGAACAGGGCGTGGGAAGGACCAGGAAAGATGGCACTGCTAACTTTTTAGCAGCTTGTGGTAAAATACACTTTCCTCCACTGAACAGTCTTCAAACCTGTGTTAGAAATCAGCCGCTGGGGCTACAGTTCAGTAGGAGAGAACCTGAAAGCAGAAATCAGCTACACATACATGTGTTGGCCTGCTTCTTGACACCACTTTATTTCATTAAACTTTATCTACCCTTTGTCAATACTACATTACCAGAATTACTATAACTTTATGATAGGGACTAGAGTCAGCAAACTGCTAGCTTTTTGAAAACTGTTCTGAGTATTGTGGCTCTCCTTTGATTTTCTATATAAATTTAAGAATTACTTTATCAACTTCTAGACACATTATATTGCCTAGTTAGATTCTGATTGAAAGTGAGATGACTCCTATCACGGGCATTTCCTGTGGCTTCCACTCAATCTCTGTAGCAAAGAAGGAAGAGCAAGAAACAGGAGAAAGCAGCCCCAGGTGTGCTCCCAGGGAAAAAGATGCTAGCCCTTAATTTGTAGCTACTTGGCAATAATTTGTATATTCCCAATGGCAAATGCATGCATGACACACTTATATTGATAAAACTCTATTCTAACTACCACCAAAGGTAGCCTAGCAATTTTACAAAGCCACAAATACTGCTGAAGTGGGACAGCAGTTCTCAAGGCTAGCTAGAAGGAGCACAGGGTGAACACTGTACCTGTTGAAACTAGGGTGTGGTTCCTTCCGCAGGCAGCAAGCTTCACTTTTTCAGACTTAAGAGCTAGACATGAGAATATGACAATTACAATACTTTATGGGTATGAAAATGATAAATAATCCAGGTTAAATGATAAAGTAACTGGGAGAACTGAAATGTCTTTCTTTACTGTACTGCAGGGGATGGAATCCAGGACTTTGAACATGTTAGCATGTACTCTGAAACATCTGTAACCCAGAATGGAAATTTAAAACCTAGGATAAACCTGGTATATGTGACTCCAAATCAACTAATTTCTAATTACTAATCCAGAAGTTTATGCACAGTGCATTGTGCATCGTAAAAACCAGTGGAGGGTGGCAAACAGTGAGATGTGGAGTCAAAGGTAGGGCCAAGGCATCCAATTTTTAAAAACCTATAGGAAATTAATATACCAATGGTGTGGGAGAATTGTCCGTATTCTGTCAATCATGATTTAAATAAATGCTGATTGGCCATTAGCCAGGATGTATAGGTGGGTCAAGCAGACAGGAAGTAGAGGCAGAGCAAGGAGAATAGGAGAATTCTGGGAAGCAGGAAGCTCTCTCGGCATTCCTGTCTGGACCACTGAAGAGGCAGGATGTGACCTGCCCTGATGAGAAAGGTATTGAGCCACGTGGCTAACATAGATAGGGATAATGGGTTAATATATGTTATAAGAGCTAATACGAAACCTGAGCTAATGGGCCAATCAGTTTATAATCTTCTGGAGACCTCTATGTGATTTTCTTTGGGGCTAAACGGTTGGCTGGGGGACCGGGGTGGGACAGAAACCCCACCTAGCAGGCCCGTACATGCTACACACCAAGAGCTAGTAGATTCCATTATGTTGTATCTCATCAACTTTATCTATTACTGAGCCTGTTATAAACTTCTAAGACACTCAATAAAAATCATAAAACTAATAATTATAGGCACGTACATGGGTTGAAGTTGTTCATCTACAAATATTTATAGTTTTTCGAGACAGGGTTTCTCTGTATAGCCTGAGTTGTCCTGGAACTAGCTCTGCAGACCAGGCTGGTCTCAAACTCAGAGATCCACTTGCCTCTGCCTCCTGAGTGCCGGGGTTAAAGCTGTGTACCACCACCACCCGGCTTCATCTGCATATTTTTAACACTTACAAATACCTCCGAAAGAACTGGCAAAGCATCTGCATAGCTGGCTATGAGTCTCTACTTCCATGGATCTCACAGGCTGCCATATGTTCTATCAGGTATTTGGAAGGTCATGGTCACTGGGAATACCAAGTGTTTAGTAGTATGTGCCCAATTAAATACTTTCTAATCATAACATTAAAGGACCCATAATAATGCCTACAAATAGCATGGTTATGACAAAATCACACTGAAATTTTAAGTTGAAATTTTCAATTTGGGCCCTGAAGCTAGAGAACACTGTTCTTACTACACCCCCAGGACTCTACACCACCTTTTTAATTTAATGTTCATAAGCTACACCTAGAAGTTTTCATAAGACAGTAAGAAAGTTTTCTAGTGATATAGATACCATATACTCTTGAGACAACACTTGTGTCAAATACTTTGCTCTGTTGGTATTACATGCTACTATTCATCAACCACTAGCCCTGATGTCTTGTTTAGTTCATTACCCTGCATTGTAGAATTTTAAAAACCAATAACTACATATAACTGTGAAAAGATAGAACTCCAAATTATAGCACATTATAAAGCCTGATTCCCTTATATATAATAGCAGTAATATTTAAACCACTTTGCAAACAAACAATTGTTTGGAAGTCAAATTCAATACTAGAGGATCTTTCGTTCCTTAGTGGTCCTTGGGTTTCGAGTCAAAGAGATTTTTTGACTCCACCATAAAAGTATTTCTGATTTCTTTCACAGAAAGAAGAAGAGTAGGTGCTAATAATAGTCAAGTAAATCATATAAAATAAAAACATTTAAGACTTTTAGTTATGATAGTAAAGCGTCAAAGAATCAGTACTAAAATTATTTAACATAATCTTGAAAATATTAAAAAAGAATCTAAATAATATAAAGAAGAAAAGGCTCCAAACCTTTGATACATGTTGGTTTGCTGATAGCTGACTTTGATCCTAATCCTAACTGACCCCAGTTGTTACTGCCAAACATATAAAGTTTATTATTTCCTAGTGGGAGGGAAAAAGAAATAACAAATTAAAGCAATCTTCACATAGATAACAATATATGAATGAATCACAAGGAAACAAAAAACATACATTTTTAAAAATATCAAAAAACAAGAAATAAGAGTGGGTTACCTTTTCTGTCCATGTATGGGCACATCCATTCAGTATAAAGAGTTTTTAAGATTATACATTAACAATTTTTTATTGCAATGAAATAGATTTCAAAGAAGCTTCACATGTAGAAAAACATTAATGTTTATTAAAGTAACTTAAAATTGAAAAGACTCTTGAAATAATGCATAAAGAATTTTCTGACAAATATAAAGCACTTTCTATACATTTTCAATATGTTTAACACATGATAAAGCCTGTTCTCTACATATACCAAAACAGTAACACTTAAGTCATTTTTTTAAAAAGCAAAAATATGATCAAATGTAATGCTATAAGATCATCACTCCCTTTGAGGATCCTGGGTTCCAAATCAATGACATTTTTAGTCACAAAACAAATATATTATAGGCAATAAAAATAGATGTTTAAAAGGTATCTGTCAGTTTTGAAGTAGGTTACCTTGTCCTTCTATATATGAGCTGATTCTATTAAGTATAAAGAGTTCCTAACATCAGGCAGCAACAATTTTTATTAAACATCACTTATAACATTTAGTATTCTCAAGAATTACTCTCTTCATCTAGGATTGTAATACTAACCTGTAACAATAGCAGTATGTTCATCGCCACATGAAAGACATATAGGTACGTCATTCTTAAACCAGAATTTGCTAGGGATATTTTCAGCAAATTTAGTTTTTCCAAATGTAAACACAGCACCCGTATCTGCAAATATAAAACACTTTTCATTTTACAAATTGAACCATGATGCCTGTTATGAAAACACATTTTCCTATTACATTTATATAAACCATTTCCCCCATGACAGCTTTGACTCTGACTGAACATTATTTCAGCCTTCCTTCTCCCACCTTAATTCAGTCCTATTCCTCAGACTTCATTTCACAGATGACACCATCTGTGACGGCTGTTAATTCAAGTGTGTGTTATTCCTTCAGTGATCTGAGGTAAATGGACACAATGACAAGGAAAGCCACCGTCCATTACTAATTGTTCTGCTGTCACTGGATGGACAGCCAGTTCCTGAATGAGCTGGTACAATTTCTGCCTTCTACTCCCTCTGCTTAAGGCCTCATAGTCTGGTCCCTGACTGAGGATCTTTTTTCCAATCAGAACCAAAACAGCATTGTGTTTTTTCCCCTTAGCATCACAGAAAATTTGTGCAGAGTACCTCTTTAAGTGAATTTGGATTTTCTTTAGTTCTTCCAAGGAACTGCCAGTGTTTGCATTCAAGGAAGGAATGATACTAAAAATATCAAACTGTTGAAAATGCCAGTGACTATCCATTAAAACTAGGGCAGGGTAGAAATAAACACATTATTTACCTAGTGTCTTACTTGCACCATGGTCATATAGGGCTTTAAAAATCAGTTATGCACCATACAGCAATCTCTCAAATGATTACCAAAATGTTTATTGATGGGTCTTTTCTTTTCTCAACTATATTACTAATAGCGTAGCTCTCCTTGCTACTTATACCCATTGCACAGGGTGCTCCTCTAATAAGCACCAATTACATTGAAGTTGGTTCTAATTTTCACACAGAAAAGTTCCCTTCTACACTATTTATGACTGTCTTCATGTCACTATAATGGTGCCTAGGAAGTCAAACAGATTTCAATACTTTTAGTATGTGTAACGGAAAAATTAAAAATGTTGCAGGATCCCCGGCGGCAGCAGGCAGCAGAAATGCTGTAGATCGCCAAGTGGTGGTAGCAGGCCATGTGGTGGCAGGCAGGGGGCCCTGAGAGCAGCCAGTCCCAGGCATAGACGGCTGCCAGTCCCCTAGCAGTGGCTGGTCCCAGGCAGGGAGACACGTGGCAGCTGGGCAAGAGACACAGTCATTCTGACATAAATATGCTACTGTTTATACAATGTATATGTCTAAAACTTCTGTTTTCACAAACCCAAAGAATTCTTGTGATTTCCAGGGAGCCGAATTGAAGGATCCACCTTAAACAGGTCAGATACACCCCCCTCGATTCCCTGGTCCTAAATTATTTTTTCTTAAACTTAACTTTGTCCTCTGTTCTACCAATGCCTTAACCAGGTGTAAGAGACACCAGACATTTCCACGCCACAAACACCAGACAGGAGCAAAGAGACCAGCTATGCCAGGATGTGACCAGCACCCAGCCTTCTCAGGTTCCCCCCAAAGGCGACGCCCACAAATAAGCAGGAAGCAGTCTTGAGAATCCACCGCCCCAATTCCTTTGACCTGTGGTGCCTAACCGCCTGCTTTTTTACTATAAAAGAGATGGGACTGTAATGATCTGTCTCTTTAAGAGACAAGCCACGCCCACTCCCTCCCCCATCCGCTGAGGCAGGCTGATCTTCAGCTTCCAGCCTGAGTTCTCTTTCTTTTCCATCTTCCTCTCTCCCCACTTCTCCCCCTTCTGTCTCTCTCTTCTCTCTCTTCTCTCTCTCTCTCTCCCTCCCTCCCTCTCTTTCTCCCTCTCTGCTCTTCTCCCTTCCCCCTCCATAACCCCCTGAATAAATATCCAACCTCACTCTGCATGGCGTGCCTATCCACGTCTCTGTCTCTTGCCCACTTGCCACGTGTCTCCCTGCCTGGGACCAGCCACCGATAGAGGACAGGGAACCTGCAGCCCTCCCTGCCTGGGACTGGCTGCTCTCAGGGCCCGCTACCACCACTTGGGGACCTACAGCATTTCTGCTGCCTGTTGCCGCCAGGGATCCTGCAGCATTTTTAATTTTTCCATTACAGTATGAAAGGCAGCATATCACCCAGGCTTTAGCACTTGAACACTTCAGCTTTTCCTATTCCTACTGAGGAGAATGAGACTTTGATTTATGGATCAGGCCATGGAGACTGCAGGTGGATGCTGAGATTTGACATTCTCAAATTGCCATCACTTAATCTGAGGAGTAATTACTGGCTTTTTTGGACCAGCACCATTTTCAAAAGACTAAAAATCCATTAACAGTTCCCAGTAACTAAACACACACACCCCCTAAATAGAAAGACAGACCAGGACCATTTTCAAAAGACTAAAAGTTCATTAACAGTTACCAGTTCCCTGTAACTATTTAACCTCTTCCCCCCACCCACCCCCACACACTCCAAATAGAAAGCCAGACCCAGATTCTGGGAAATTTTCAGAGAAAGCATAGTGGATGTGCGAGGGACTAAGCCACTTAAGAACGTCTATGAGGCAAATAAGTTCCAATTTAATAACTGAGCCTTGGGAGGTCAGGGCCTAGAAACAACTCAAGACTTCCCTACAAGGAATCATTTAAGTGTTTTATTCTGGCTACCCAGAAAGCCTCTCCAGACACCCCCGCCCCCAACCAAAACCAGGATTTGGTGGCTCCATTCTATTCTCTGGCTTCTAATGTCACTTTATTTTCCTGTACTCTCACTAAGGTATGAACTCCAGGAGGCATAAACTCAAAACCCGTTTGAGGCAAGAGCATGGCAGAAAGTGCAATACATATTTATATGTATAATTCTGCTCTAATACAGTGGCTATTTTTCGAAGTGTTAATCGGGACTCATTAGAGTCTATGTGAAAATCGATTCAGTGGACTATGACCACCATTTTAACAGATTACTGAACAGTTCTACGTTTCAAATAGTTATAGTTAAGTGCTGCTTCAGGAAATGTCTACCTGTGCTACCCGGTACGGAAGCCATACTGGGTCATAATTTTAACTTACGTCAAACGAGCGCTTAAGAACAGTCTTTTTTTTTAAAAAAGAAAAATCGCTTAAGGGCTTTGTCCAGTTCGTTTCTTCCATTCTTTTTAACCTCTCACTCCAGGTTCACTCACTCCTTACTGAATTAAGTATCTAAGTGGGTCCTAGGGACATCTCGTTCGCTCAGGTGTAGAGACCTTGGAAAGCTTAGCGAGAGACTAATGGCTGCCGCAGCCTCCGACAAAAGTCACGCAAAGCTTACTAAAAACACGTACAAGGACCCTCTTCCCCTCGTTCCCTGTTTCCTCCCGGTCCCAACAAGGCTCTTTATTCGCAGTGGCAAGGTTAGAGCTGCCTTCTAACCACGGCTCAGATTGCGGCCTGCACTTCGCCAGGGCCGGCCTGGAGGCGGGGCCTGGCCTCCCGCCCGCCCGCGGACCCTCCCTCCCGGCCAGCTGCCGCGATCCGGACGACTCACCCGGCACTAGCGACTCAGGCTCCTCCATGCCGAAAACTGTGAAGGAAATATGTGCCTGCTTCGGAAAGACAGCAGGGGCGACTCGACTGGGCCTAATGTACTGCCCTAGCCCCCGAGACCCCCATCGCGACCCTCTTGGCATCGAACACGACCGTGCTCCCGGAAGTCAACAAACAGCCTCTAGGGGCAACGGAGGCGGGGAGTTGAGTAGCGGGGCGGGGCGAAAGGCGGTTGGAAGGAGGGAGGCGGAAGCGGTGTCACTGCTGCGCAAGTGCAGATGCCGCGGTCGAGGCGGTAGGTGTCCGCGCGCCCTCTAGCGGTCGTGATTGGAAGAGTGGCCACGCCGCACACTGCGAGGTGTTGAGAGCGCATCTACTTCTGTAGAGATATTGGCTATGCAGGGATCTAGAGGACATAGTGACAGCATACCTTCTGTGACATACGCAAACGTCAGCGCACAGCTTTGAAAACACAAGTAAGTGATAATCTGCAACAGAGCTAGACACTAAGCGTCTTACATCCGAAGTGTCATTTGTATTCCCAGAAATAAAACTAGATACACACATTAGAACATTACTAAATGAATGAATGCTGTTACCATCATGTAAGATGGGTAATGTTACTCTTGTTTGCAGATTTATGCCAATTATTCATGGGAAGGAAGGCCCAGTTCAAGTAGCCAATCCTGAAGCCTGAGCAATCTGCCAAGATATATATAATTCCCTCTGAAACATTATATATTTCTGGCTAAACCTTGGTTTCCCATACATAACACTTGGCTACGACAGTCTGGCAAAAAAAAAAAATCTTCCAGGATGAGAAAATGTATATACCTGTGGTAGTTGGTCTTAACCAAGCAGAACTGGATTTAAGGCTCCCTGAATGACTTTAGAGAGTATTTCTATATTTCCTCGGGGCATTTTGATTAAAATAGAAACAAGGAATCGAATCCAATCATTTGTATACAAGCTAAAATTGAGGGCGAGGTGCTAATAGAAAGCTGAACAAGGAGCACAGACCTGGAACAGGAGTTTAAGAGAGACAAAATCTTGTCAAATGAAAACATGGTGTTAAGACAGAAGAAAAAGAAACTAAAATGAATTAGAGCACTCTGGACAAAGACAGTTGTGTGCAAAGATTCACGGAGAGCTTCGTCTTTTCAGTACCTTGATGAGGCTGACTCGAGATGGCAGCATTTGGGGCATGTTACAGATTTTGAATTTTTTTTTCGAGACAAGGTTTCTCTGTAGCTTTGGTGCCCTTCCTGGAACTAGCTCTTATAGACCAGGCTGGCCTCACAACTCACAGAGATCCGCCTGTCTCTGCCTCCTGAGTGCTGGCATTAAAGGCATGTGCCACCATGGCCCGGCCAGATTCTGAATTTTTATCCTAAAGACCATGGGAAATCATGACGGAGCTGTAAACAGTGCAGTGATAGGATTAGTTTCATGTGTTCTTGAAGTCATTCTGCTTGCCCTGGAAATCTGAGCAATGAGAGAATTAAAGATTATTACAGGTATTTACATACAAAAGTGGTCAGGCAGCTTAGAGTCAGGTGTTTTGGCACACAGGAAATTGAGTCTGATTGTCAACTCCTGGAAACTATTAAATAACTTACACCACCAACAACCAAAAAGGTAGCTTAATTCATTTTGAGGAGGACCTGATTCATACTCAAGTTGTTTAAAGGTTAATAATAATCACAGTGAGAAAAATCAGAGTATTTAAAGACTTGCTTTGCTTATAATGTGATTTCATTTGCTTTTAAAAATAACTTTCAGAGTATAGTAAAGTAAAAGTTGGACTGAGCACTTCCATGCTGGGTTCCAACATAAGTAACTAGGACAGGTTGGTAGTATTTACAGAGATGAGAAGGACCGGGGCAGGTTCGAGTTAGGTCAGTGCAGGAATGGAGAAGATAGTGGAGTCAGCCTTTCAACACATAGGACAGTGCAGTGGAGGCCCTGAGCAGAGCAAGCAGTTGATGAGAACATCCAGGTGGAGCCACACATTTATGCAATGCCTGGATAAACATGATCATGACAGTTTAGGGAACAGGACAAAGAATGAAAGGGAAAGGCAAATGAAGCTAAGATGGGTAAAGAAGGATGTCAAAGTATAATGTCCCAGCAACAGAGAGTCAAGAAAAGTGTGACTGGGGAGAGAGCCTATGGAATAATGTGCCAACAAAGAGTGAGGTCAAATTGGTCACATGATGTGGACATATTAAGTAAGATGAACCATAAATAGTTTCTGAAGGCAGCAGTCTGGTTATTACCTGGACTGAAAGGGCAATGGAAGAAGAGGCAACATTGGAGTAGGAAGTAAGAGATGCTGAAGGAACAGCATGAGCTAGGGCAACAGCGTTAGAAAGAGTATGCACAGAGGAAGAGAGGGAAAGTGGAAACTGCATGAACAGGGGAGTAAAACTTTCCTCTCACAATACATGATTGATATTTGTGATTCATCTATATATTTATGTAGCTTATATCTGTATACCATACTATACATACATAAACATGCACACACACACATATATATGGTCTAGGATATATATATATAATTTGCTACACACATATATAGTTCTGACAATGCCTTAGATCATACATATTCTGTATTATCTGTTACTATTCTCTAGTTCAGAAAATCTCATAGAGGTATTAGGTTATGAATGATAAACTAATACTTGGAGTGTCTGGAATCAAATAGCACTTAATACTGTTAGCAACAAGACAAAGTTGGCTATGCTCACTGAAAGCCCAGGCTGTCTGTGTCATTATAAAAACAACACTCACATCTCGATGATAGCACAAATGTTTCATTTTTATTCCCACTACACACCCAGCATGACTCAATGACTACACATGTTTCACTGGGTCACATGGAAGCCTGGGCTACTGATGGAGGTGTAACTATGTTTTGGCTGCATTATAAGCATGACCTCTTGGGTTACCACACAAAGGCAAGAGAGTGGGGATAGAAATACAGTGTTTTGGATCAGAAGAATTTTTTATGTTCTACAAGAGTACTGGAAAATGAGGGAGAGACGTTGACCCTTCAACAAGCAGTAAGGGCCTCCTGCATAATCCCTTCAGTTATATTGTTTCAACCCATGAAGTCATTTTCTTCATATTGGAGAGGGTGGAGTGCCTAGGTCTCAGCTTTCCAAACTGTGACTTGTACAATCATACGGGACCATGAAACTGAATGTGGAAGGTAACAAGGTGTTCACCAACAGTGAAAAGGTTTTGAACACATAATGACCAAAAGATGATTTAAAGTCAAATGTCTGGTGAACTGAGGTGTTTCTGGCAGCACTCACCTACCTGTGCTGTCTACTGTGACATTACCACAGGCTAACCCCTAAACACAGGACCCGTGCACTTTGCACTGAGTGTGCTGTCACACAATGCAGTGCCAACAAACTGCCTGAGATACCACAGCTCAGACTTCAGGCCGATGTATGTGATGAACTGCAGTGTTTCATTGCCCATACGGAAACACGATGCATCCATTACTGGGAAAATCTTTTTAATATTTTCTTCATGTCATTCCTCAGCACATAAGCATCAAATTAGTAAATACTTGGATTATGTTGCACTAGAATATTTGGTTTTAAAATTCACTATTTGAATTGGTGACTGGAATTTTATTTTTAAAAAATCATTAAACAAACTTTAGCTTAGGATTAGGGTAGACTGTCTAAGAATTTTTCAAATGGTCTTAAGGTATTTCTACCATTTTGAATTGTATATTTGTACAAAACAGCATTCTTGGCATTAGTGACTCTAAAATCAAAGCATTGATAAATTTTTAAAAATGATAAAGATGCTATGTCCTGAAGTATGAAAAATTAGGTCAAAATTATGTAAAAATAAATGAGCACAACTGTATTATTAGTATGAAAATTTGCTTTCTTTTTTAATAAATGATAGAATGTTAAGCATATCAAAAATCATCTTAAAATAACTTTCCTTGTGATCTATTTTCAGGGAACAATTGACTTGTATACCTATTTTACCTACTTACAAAACCAGGCTCAAGCAAAACTGTGTTGGGTGAAAAGGGGTCACAACTGGAAAAGATTAAGAAGCTCTGGACTTAGGTAGAATCATCTAACTCTCAAATGTAGTTATATTCCCTTTTGATGCCCTCTGCATACATGGCCAAAACCTCAGATAATCCGCAGTCGCCACACATCTGGAAAAATGTATAGCTTTTGGCTGTTCACTGTCTTACTTCTAGCTGTGAGTGATTTCTGAAGTCTAAAAACAGAAGCATGTATGAACAAGGAGGACATTGGATGGCCTGTGTTACCTTGCTGAATTTCATTTCTTACTTGCTAGCATTCAATAAAACTTCCAAGGTTTGCATTTTGAGTCACATTACAATCCAGCTAGCTGCCTTCACTCTTTCTCAATTCGCAGGGACATAAACGACCATGTCTGTACTTTGTGAACTGCATTGTGGGGTTCCATAAACAGCCAGACTCACATGATAGATTCTAATGATCTATTTGATTTTTGAATTTTTAATACTAAAATAATATTTAATAAGAAAAACCAAAAACTAACACATTGGAATTGGACAAAACCAATAAACAGAAGGAAAAGAAGCCAAGAGAAGGCACAAGATAGAGAGACCCACTTGTTCACATACTCAGGGATCTTGTAAAACACTAAACTATAAGCCATAATATACATGGAAAGGCCCTGTGCAGGCCCGGGGAATTCTTCAGTTTCTGTGTATTCACATGGGATTTGATCATGTCACTTTAGAGGACCTTGTTTTCTTGGTGTTCTTCATTCCTTCAGGCTCTTTCTGTCTTCTCTTCTTTAGGGTTCCCTGAGCTCTGAAGGGGCCAGTTTGATGGAGACACCCCACTTCAGGCTGATTGTTCCAAGGGCTCCCACTCTCTGCATAATGTATTTGTTCCCATATGCAGCAGGAGGGAGCTGCTCTGATGATGACTGAGCAAGGAACTGATCTATGAGTATAGCAAAATGTTATTAGGAGTATTTTATTACTATGTTTTATTTTCTTTCTCTTTTTTTTCAGACAAGTATTTGATTTTTCCCCGGGTCTCTGCTTTATCTAGTAGTCACAGGCTCTTGGTCACACAGGAGTGTCCAGTACGGATTGCATCTCATGGAGTGGGCCTTAAGTCAAATGTGGAGGCCCAAAAATGCAAGCCTATTCCACTTTGTCTGAAGGTCAGAGAGTTTTAACTTGCTCAAAGTTATTGACAACAACTCTGGCTACATGCCCTGACCTGGGGTGTGGTTACTTGGTGTTTCAAACATTAAGAACTAATGACTTGATGTCTCGAAGTATTAAAGCAAGTAACTGTTCTAGTTGTCCTTTGTTTCATGTTAAAGCAGCCTTTTGTCTTCTTCCCCCCTTTAGTATTGGGGTATAAAAGTGTATGGAAAATTAATCACAGGTGGACTCAGAACTCAGGACTCAGAACTCAGAATTCATTAGCATTCAGGATCTGCCGAGTTGCCCTCCTGGTACTATCCTATGTCTCTATGTTTCTTTCTTATCTCTGTTCCTCCTACCTAACGTTTCTAATCCTCACACCCCTACCCTAGAACATACGAATCTCCCATGACAGGATCACAGCAGAAGTCACCCCCAAAACAGGTGGCGCTTGACAGTCCAATCAGATATCGGTTGCTTACTCGCACAAGCTGTGTGCCACAGATGCACAAGCCTATGCTGTAGGCTGTCATCACTGTAAATCAAAGGTTTTGTGACTGGCTTGGTGTTTATGCTTCTCCTTTGGTAGCAGGGAGAGTACCTCCCTATACCAAAAGCATTAGAAAGCAGGGGTAAAGATTCTAGGTAGGCAGCAGCTAGACTTCTCCAGGTTCAGTGTTGTGTGGCCTTGTTGTCTACTTGTGGAGAACAACCTAGTTTGTTTGGGGGTTCCCATGGAAACTTGAGGCCAGTGATGGTGACACTTCCAGCAGTTCTTTTATTATTCAGGATAGTTTTAGCTATCCTAGGCTTTCTGTGTTTCTATAGTAAGACAAACTTTGTCTTTTCAACATCTGTGAAGAATTGCATTGGAATTTAGATTGGGATGGCACTGAAGCTGTAGATGGCTTTTGGTAGGATATCCATTTTTACTATGCTAATCCTATTAATAATACTATATTTTATATATAATACTGCAGTAATACTATATTAATCATATGCTGATCCATGGGTATGGGGGATCTTTCCATATTCAAATATCTTATTCAGTTTCTTCAGTGTCATAAATTTTTTATTATATCAGTCTTTCACTTGCTTAGAGTTACCTCAGCATAAGCATAGGTTGTATTATTTGTGGCTCTTTTGAAAGGTATTATTTCCCTGATTTCTTTCTTAAACTGTTGGCCATTTGTATATAGAAGGGACGCTGATTTTTTGAATTAATTTTGTATCCAACAACTTTGCTGAAAGTGTTTATCAGCTGTAGAAGTTTCTTGGTGGGATTTTTTTAGGGACACTTACGTATATTATATATACTATCATTTCATATGCAAAACAGATACTTTTACTTCTTCCTTTCCAATTTGTATGTCCTTGATCTCCTTCAGTTGTCTCATTGCGCCAGGTAAAACCTCAAATACTATATCGAATACGTATGAAAAGAGCAGGTAACCTTGTCTTGTTCCTTGTTTTAGTGGAATTGCTTTGAGTTTCTCCCCATTTAAGTTGATGATGGCTATGGGCCTGCTGTAAACTGCCTTTATCATGTTGAGGTGTGATGCTTGTGTCTCTCCAGGCTTTTATCATGAAGGGGTGTTGGAGTTCATCAAAGGCCTTTTCTGTGTCTAGTGAAATGAACATGTGGTTTTGTCTTTTGGTCTTATGTTTCTATTTCACAGAATAATTTGAGGGATGTTGGCATTAACTCTCCATTGAAAATCTGGTAGAGGGGCTGGAGAGATGGCTCAGAGGTTAAGAGCATTGCCTGCTCTTCCAAAGATCCTGAGTTCAATTCCCAGCAACCACATGGTGACTCACAAACATCTTTAATGGGGTCTGGTGCCCTCTTCTGGCCTGTAGGCATACACACAGACAGAATATTGTATACATAATAAATAAATAAATATTTTTTTTAAAAAAAAGAAAATCTGGTAGAATTCTGCTTTAACACCATTTGTCCCTCGGCTTTTCTTGGTTGGGAGACTTTTAATGATGGCTTCTATTTCACTAGGGGCTATAGTGTTTATATTGCTTGTCAGATCTTTATCTAACTTTGGCAAGTGGCATGTATCTAGAAATTTATACATTTCTTTTTGACTTTCCAATTTGGTGGAGTAGAGTATTTTAAAGAATGCCCTTAATATTAATATTTAATGCCCTTAATATTCTCTTGATTTCCCCTATGTCTGTTATGTTCCCCTTTCCATCTCTATTTTTGTTAATTTGTATACTCTCCCTCTGCTTTTTAGTAAATTTGGATAAGAATTTATCATTCTTATTGATTTCCTTAAACAACCAAATCTGTTTCATTGATTCTTTGTTTTGTGTTTGTTCCATGAATTGGATTATTTCTTGTCATCCAATCCTCTTGGGTGTGATTTCTTCTTTTGGTTCTTTTTTTTTTTTTTTTTTTTTTTTTTTTTTTTTTTTTTTTTTTTTTTTTTTTTTTTTTTTTTTTTTTTTTTTGGTTTTTCGAGACAGGATTTCTCTGTAGCTTTTGGAGTCTGTCCTGGAACTATCTTTGTAGACCAGGCTGGCCTCTAACTCACGGAGATTCACCTGCCTCTGCCTCCAAAGTGCTCGGATTAAAGGCGTGCGCCACCACCTTGGACTTTCAGGTGTGCTGTTAAGCGGCTAGCATGCGGTCTCTCCTATTTTTTTATGTAGTAACGTAGTGTTATGAACCAGCTTCATTGTGTCACAGAAGTGTGGGTATGTTGTGTATTCATTTTCATTCAGTTATAAGAAGTCTTTAATTTTTTTCTTATTTTCTATCTTGACTTCTTTTTCATTCAATAGTGAGTTATTCAGTTTCCATGAGTTTGTAAGCTCCCTGTTGTTGATATCCAACTGTAATTAATGGTGATCAGATAAGATGCAAGGAGTTATTTAAATTCTCTTGTATCTTTTGAGACTTGTTTTGTTTCTGAAAATGTGGTCAGTTTTGAAGAATGCTCTGTCAGGTGCTGAGAAGAAGGTATACTCTTGCTTTTGGGTGAAATGTTCTGTAGATATCTGTTAGGTCCATTTGGTTTATATCATCCGTTAACTCCAGCATTTCTGTTTAGTTTTTGTTTGGATGACTTGCCCACTGGTGAGAGTGGGATTCTGAAGTCTCCCACAATCAGTATGTTGGGGTCAATATGTGATTTAAGTTGTAGCAGTCTTTTTTTCTTTCTTTTTTGGTTTTTCGAGACAGGGTTTCTCTGTAGCTTTGGAGCCTGTCCTGGAACTAGCTCTTGTGGACCAGGCTGGTCTCGAACTCACAGAGATCCGCCTGCCTCTGCCTCCCGAGTGCTGGGATTAAAGGCGTGCACCATCACCACCCGGCATAGCAGTGCTTCTTTTATAAACTTGGGTGCCCTTGTGCTTGGTGCATAGATGTTAAGAATTACAATGTTCTCTTCGTGCATTTTTTCCTTTGGTAAGTATATAGTGTCCTTTCCTATCTCTTCTGATTAGTTTTGGATTGAAGTCTATTTTATCAGATATTAAAATGGCAATACCAGCTTGTTTCTTAGGTCCATTGACTTTCTCTGAAGCAGTTTTCTCTGCCACATGCTCCTACTATAGTGGTAGGAACAATCATTCCTTGTCACAGGCCCACATGTAATAGTCAATCTCACATAGACGGAAACATCTGAAACTATAAGTGAAAACAAACATTTCCTCCATATAAGCTTCTTTTAAAATTTTATTTAAAAGTTTTTTTTATTTTACATACCAACCAGCTTTCTCCGTCCCCCTCTTCCTCCCTCCCTCCCCTCCTCCTGCTTCTCCCACCTCCCCCCCACCCCAACCCCCCATCCACTCCTCATAAAGGGCAGTCTGTGGGGACACTGGCAGTGGACCAGGATTTATCACTAGTGCATGAAGTGGCTCTTTGGAACCCATTCCACTTGGAGGGATACCTTGCTCAGCCCCCATAGAAGGGGAGGGGCTTGGTCCTGCCTCAACTTGATATGCCAGACCTTGTTGACTCCCCATAGGAGGTCTTACTCTTTTTGAGGAAAAAGCAAAATGTCACATGAGACCAGAACATGGAAAGGAGGCTGCTGGGCATGGGAAGCACACAGAGGGGCATAGGAAAGAAGTGTTCAGGGTAGAGAAACATTTTTTAGAAGATGTCATAATGAAACCTTATTCTTTGTAAGCAAATAATCTTTGTAAGACTGTTTTTAAAAGTATATCATTATTAGAATAAAATTAAAGGTGTCTAAATGATGTCAATATAATAACACAATTTAGTTTCTCTTTCTTTGCTTTTTCCTGTTTTCTTTTGTAGTAAGGATTGTGGTCCAGGGAATGAAACCTAGGGCCTGGCATAGACTGGGAAAGTGCTGGCCACTGAACTCTTCCTCGGTCCTCATTTCACTCTCCCTCTGGGCAGGCTCTCACCAGGTCAGCCAACCAGACCTTGAATTTGCAATCTTTGTACCGCAGCCTCCCAAGTAGCTGAGACTATAGGCTTGCACCACCTGGTATGACTTAATAAATATGTCCTAGAAACTATTAAATCACTTTATAGAGGTTAGTGATCTGTAAGTGATTCTATTAGAAAATACTGGGCCATGATTCACTCCTAGTTTTATTAGATATGGATGACTGGATTTCTCCCATTATGCCATACGCTAATAAAATGGAGAGATTTTTGCAGTACCTTGAGAATTATTTTCTCACGGGCATAACTTATGCATTCAAATGAGACATTTACTGTCTTTAGCAGGTCACTCAGTCTAGCATTTCTTTGATTACTAAGAATTGTTTTTGATTCTTCATTTTAAACAGGTGCTAGAACATAAGATATGTTCTGATACGTTACAAAAAGCCATAGGTATATACTCGGTCTTCACATTTAAACACAATTTTTAAGAAAAAAAAGCAGATTTAATTAAAGTTTAGAAAACAAAGTTACTTTGAAGAGTAATTTGAAGTTTAAGCTGATGGACACTTAGAACACCATGAAAAAGAAACAAATAATGATCATTGTGCTGGTTAATTTTTTTGGTCAACCTGATACAAGCTTAGGTCATCAAATAAGAGGGAATCACACCTGGGAAAATGCTTCCGTGAGACTTGACTGTAGGCGAGAGTGTGGGACATTTTCTTTCTTAGTGATTGATGGGGGGGTGTCTTGTCTGCTATGGGCCCGGCCACTCCTAGTCTAATGGTCCTGGGTGTCTAAGAAAGCAGGCTGAACAAAAGGAGTAAGCTGCCAGTGAGCAGTGATGGAGCATATATAAGCCAAATAAACCCTTTCCTCCCCACGTTACTTTTGATTAGGGTGTGTATCCCAGCAATAGAAAGCAAAGTAGGACTGGAAGCAGAACTAGATGTTCTGTTATTTGCTTTCTTCAACAAGTCAGACGGACTTGAGCACTCCCAGGGGAGTCATCCCCTCAATTTAGAGAACAAGCCCGATGTAATCCAAGCTTCAAACACGTGATTTGTTGTCAATTTCTGCCTTAGAGCCCAGGCAAGCAAGCTGCTTCTACTCTACTTCTCGTTCTTCATCTGTTTAATTTGGATTCTAACTTCTAGCTTGCAGGATTGTGTCTTTTAAGATGAGAGGGTGTGACTGGGTGGTGGTGGTGCACGCCTTTAATCCCAGCACTTGGGAAGCAGAGGCAGGCAGATCTCTGTGAGTTCAAGGCCAGCCTGGTCTACAAGAGCTAGTTCCAGGACAGGCTCCAACGCTACAGAGAAACCCTGTCTCAAAAAAACAAACAAGCAAACAACAGATGAGAGAGGGTGTGAATAAATTCGACAGCGCTCACTTTCAGCAATCGCTTCACATATTCCTTATCATGTTTCATGGTTTTCATTCCCATTTTTTTTTTTTTTTTGGTTTTTTGAGACAGGGTTTCTCTGTGGCTTTGGAGCCTGTCCTGGAACTAGCTCTTGTAGACCAGGCTGGTCTCAAATTCACGGAGATCCGCCTGGCTCTGCCTCCGGAGTGCTGGGATTAAAGGTGTGCGCCACCACCACCCGGCACATTCCCATTTCTTGTGTCTCATTACCTGTGCTTTTTAAATCACATGGCTTGCACACACTCCCATTCTCAAATGGAGGCGGCCCTGCAGTTAAACTTGGTGCATCTAGATGGAGCCAGATTAATAGCTTTGTCACGCTGCATCATTCCAAATACAGCACAGTTTTTCTCTTTGACAGCAAAGAAAACTGGAGAAAAGGCATCTGGAAAAACCTACACACATTTTACATTTTGAACAGCACTACAGGAATTGGGAGGGAGAACCTAATGGCTCTCTGTCACTTCAAAATGAATGTCCCAAATGTTAGCCAATTATGTGCCTATGAACACAAACTCTTATATCAGCTATTTGTCATTGCCCTTTGTAACTGGAAATCAGGCTTTTAAACTTTCTAAGTGTATTTTGAACAATTTTCATCTGTGCCTTTGTGTAACATTTTTGTTAGCATATATTCAGTGAAATGATAGGTTTTGTAAATGATACTTTCATACAAGTACATGATATTTACCATATTCATACCCCCTATTTTCCCATCCCCTTCCTCTCCTATTGGTCATTAATGGCTTTTGTACAACAGGGGCCCTCACATCCATTCCTTTTTATTTGTAACCATTCACCAAGATTTTCACCTTTCATGTCAATTCGGAGGTATTGTTCCATCTTGGTCCTTTTTGTAGGATGCTATGTCTGTTGTGTTTCCTTATGACAACATTAACCAGAAAGAGATGCACTTGCATATCTGTTAGCTGAGTTTCCAACTAACAGATAGCAGTCTATTATTAAAATGGTTTGAGAAGAATTTGCTAAGAAACATTAGTTTTAAAAGTGGTTAGAAGAAATAGAAAGAATGGTGCAAGTACTTAGTGGGGCTGTTACTATTGTGTGGCCCAAAGCAATGAAGGAATAGAGCATTTGTTACAACCCAAATGGGAAAAGCTAGAATGGTGCTACCTTAAGAAAAACTGCATTTCTATTGAGAATAAGGCAAATCAAGGTGTCAACATAAGGGTGGAAGAATGAGTTAGAATATGTAACTTCACTCCATCTCTCCATTCTCCCTGTTCGGCTCCAGTGGCCAACCACAGGCAAAAGCTGGAAGACATGATAATTCCTTGATATAGTCTATGTTCACGTGCCTCATAAGCACTATACCTATCACTTGAAGCTATCAGCTGATACACAGACTAAATGAGAAAGCAGGGCTCAGAAAAAGACAAGGCAGGGTTCTAGAATGGCGACCTAGCAGGACCAACCTGGATAGGACATCAGTGCCAGGCACAACAATTGCTTTCAGCATGCTGCTAATTTCATTGTCCCTTTATATTTTGGTCATAGCCTCAAGAGCAAAGTCCTAGGTGAGAACATCCATTTGGGTGAGGTTAGCCTACATCTTTAGTGAGGAATAGACAATATCAGAAACCTTAGACTTCCCTCCTGGGAAATCATGTGCTTCCTTCTTTCAACGGTCATATTTGAAAAACTCATATAATTGGAGATGTCCAGATATTAACAAAAGAGTTCAGGAGTGTGGCTACAACTCAGGGGTCAAATGCTTCTTAAGTATGGATGAGGTACCAGGTTCAGTCTTCAGTGTAAGTACATAAATGAAGTTCAGAAAGAATATTCTGTCTCTCTTTTAAAAAGAAGTCTTCACTGCTAAATGGCCTCTTAAATCCTTATTAATCTGCAACCGTAAGACAATAGAAAATACAGAGGGCCTGGTTTTGTATTTGCAATTTCAAGTTGTCTCATTTCCTTCCTCTATTTCCTGTTCTCAAGAATTCCACTTCTAGTTAGGAATCAAATGCTGGGCAGTTGAAACGCATATACGAGGCCACTCAACCCTTGGGGTTACTGATTTCTAAACTACAATGAATATACATGACTTACAATATAATCTTGGGTTTTTTAGCCACCATTTACATAGACATTTATAAAATGTTTAAAGTCTTAAAATGCAATGTAACATTTTTAACAGTCAGAACAGTTTATTTTGGAAATATTTAGGAGTAATAAGCAAGAGACTTAAGATTCCTCCATATGGTATGTTCTAGTGTACCTTCACCGGACCATCAACATCTTACCTTATGAAAAGTTCTTTCACATTTTACTCAAAACCTTCTTGACCCCTTCCATCTTCTCACATCTCTGGAACTATTAAGCTCTACTCATGAAGGTGTGTGGATTAGTGCCTCAGATCTTCTCCCCTCTAAGAACAATGCTCCATGGGAAGTTTTGTTCACTGGGTCATTTGCCTTGTGCACACCTTGGATTCAGGAGAGCTGCCAAATCTACAAGGAATCTTGAGGTGTTAGATCCATGCCGATCTAAAATTGTGTTTCTCAGCCTTGAAGAAGCATCCTCATACCCTTTCCCTATGTGCACTCCCTAGAGTTTTACAAAATAAACTAGAAAGCTAGAAATGTGTTTGCTTTCTCATGGCTTTTGACTTTGTTAATGTCACCTCCTCAGGGTCTTGTTAAATCCAACAACCAATATGGAAGTGAAGTGGAGGAAGAGAATTGGCTTCACATTGTGGGGTAACCCGCACAGGTGAAATAATATCTTCAATCAAGGTAACAACAGTTTCATCAGGCAAGGTAGGAGAGGTTTCTTAATCTGGCAAGGGAGATTCAATGAGAATTAAGGATTCAGCCTTCATAGGAACTTCTAAATCTTCTCATATATTTCTGTGTCAGTTTCTCAGTTTTCACACTAACCCAGATAATACCACAATGTGCACCACTGAAACCTGTCAGGGCTGTGAATACCATTGATATTATAATTCATCAGCACACTGGATCAAAGTCTGAATTTATATTTGACCACCTCAGTTCTACTAAGGCAAATGACTTTTCTACTATTAAGCTAGTTATTATAAAGAGCAGCCACCTCATTAACTGTCACTGGATTAATTCCTCTGGCCCTTCATACCATTCTTTCTGAGTCAAATACATGGTGGGCATTGCAGATAACTATAGGCAATTGATAGCTAATTTGTTGCAGCATTTCTGAAGAGGAATGGTACTGCCTGTCAACCAATGCTGATTTTTATCAAGTTTTTCTGCATCTTAGTTTATGATAGCAATTTCTGAATCAGAGTTCTTGAAAGAAAAGGATTTAGTAAGAAAATATCATATAACTCAGAATTAACAGGCTTTCTGGAGAGAAGTGCCTGGGTGAAGGTTGTAAACTGGGGAAGGAAAGCAACAGCAACAGAAGCTTGGGTCTGGATACAGTTGATGCCTTCGCATAGTCTACAGGGATTGGTTTTAAATGCCAAGGCAAGGCCAGGCTAAGAACTCAACACAACCAGCACTGTTTATTGTTAAAGATACTGCAAATCTCATCTCACCAGCCTTATTCTTCAGTAATCCAAGGTTCAATGTCCTAGGTGGGCCCTTGTATCCACTGGGTCCTCTGCGCATAGCCTGACTTTGTGGGTTATAGAGGGAAGGTAATACAGTAAGGTGCACAATGGGAGCTGGATGCGAGGGTCTGATGCTGTGTATTAAAATCTCCTTTTATTTCTCAATCCATGGTGGAAGCACTTCTATTAGGAACACCAAAGTTATTTTCTAGTTCTCACTTTCTCCCTACCTTTTTGACTTTGGAGAATGTTACTGTACTTTTCTAGTGTTCCTGGAGAAGAGAATTGGATTAAGATATTCAGGCTCCATCTGTGTAAAACATGATTGCTGATGCTCCTGACTGTAGTTTGGAAGGTACTATGTTCACGATAAAAATGTAATAAATACAGCATGTAAGATTTCCTTTTATATAATGAGTTGTTTCAAATGATCATGTTAAGCCCGTTTCTCTTTTAATATGGGACTTTTACACATGCCAGGTTCTATGTATTTATTGAATTTCTCTATAATATTAAATACAGAAGCATTTTCCTGACTTGCTTCTTGAGGTTTCTTATTGATTTTAGTAGTTTCCTTAATAACTTATCTCTTCTCTACCAATTTAAAATGCATATAAAAATCAAGGTGAATCTAAAGGAGGGCAATGATAAAGGAAGCTGATATTTTAGGAGGCCTTAAGGTCTTATCAAGGTTGAGGCTTGAGTTCTACTTTAAATCTCTTATCTATCTAATTATTTTACCACTTTGATTAAATAAAGGGAAAATTGGTATTGATGAAAAGAGAAAGCACAATCAGACAAGCAGATAAGCAAATAATTGAACACAAATAACTTTTAATTATACTTACTTAATAGAGTTAAGGAGTAAAGTCAGGTGCCAGCATCACTTTAGCAAAACAAAGGCAGTATCAGGATCTAAACAAGAAAACAGCACAGAACGTTCAGAAGAATTTGGTCAGTTTCAAAATTGTGAAATACTTTTATATGACTTTGGTTCCAGAGTAGCTCTAAATTCTGAGTGAAGGACATATTCATACCCTTCAATGAAAACACGATTTTTTTTCATCCTTTCACATGCTTTGATCTTTTGTAGCCTCTCATGAAAGTCCCCAGGTTCCTTCAAAAACAAAATTGGATGGACTTCCAGGCAGTTTCATCTGGCAAGTTTAAAACATTGTTCCACTTAGAATTATAGCAGGATAACTAGCAAATAGCTTTTGTTTTAAGTTGATCATACGGTTTCTTTTAAACTAAACGATGCACTTCCCTTTTCTCCCCTTTCTGAAACCAGATTGCCTGGATTAGTTGTCCTTTCTGCCCGGGGTCTTGCTGCTATGATTCAAAGCACATAAGGAAAACAATACATGGTAGTGATATCTATGCTAGCTTGTGATTTATAAGTTTACAATGTATGATACAATACCAATTTAACAGAAAATGAGCATGCAGTCCAATTTTTAAACCTTTTACATTCGAACATCATGCAGTCTGATAAGCTCCTATGCTAGACAGCAAGAGCAGGCGGCAGTGCCCACTCAACTGCATGATCACAAAGAGAAATAACCAGCTGTGTTCCGTGTGCTGTGTTGCTAAGCTACGACTTTCGGTGGAGCACGCATTTTGAATGCATGAGCTTATTTGTACATAACCCCCATTATAAGCTGAGGAACATTTGAAAGCTAACCAGTACATGCAAAAGAGATGTGAGTAGTACATTCATTAATTACAGAAAGGGACTCTGGGTTAGGTGAGTCAGTGACATTATCAGGAACTGAAGTTGCTCTTCATACATTACTGTCATCTGATCTTGATTGGGAGAAGCCTATTTTCGAAAATGACTGAATTGCTTTCATGTCTCTTGTTGCTTTGAATAAACAGGCTTTAATTGAAAATTTTCACTAGAAGAGGAGGGTTGCGGTCATAGTAGTGAAGTGACTTTGTGAGCCACTTTTATACTTCTACTTTCTATTGGTAGGCAAAAACTGCTCTTGGCATTATAGAGTGCTTTGCATTTTTGAGGCACTTCACAATCATTAATTGCATTATCTTCTTTCCATCCCAAATGAAGTAGGTTGATTAGCATGACAGGGTTATGCAAGAACAGTAAAAGATTAGAAACTCAAAATGTTAGGTAGTCTATGTACTGAGAACAGCATTCTCTGTTTTCACATCAATTATGGAGAAAAGAACCCACGAGAAGATACCATTTCTCACTGAGAAGCATTGAATTTGTTTCTTTTTGATCTTTGATTAGTTTAGAGGTTGGCAAATAGTTGCAAAGTGACTTTTTAAACTCAATCCCAAATAATAGATGAAAGAAAGAAGCAAACATCAATACTTTTATTCCTAAGAAAATAACTAGAACTTGCCTACGACCAGGGCAAAGGTGGGCTCCCAACGTGCTCGTACTTGCAATTTTCAGAAGTATTTATCAAGCGCTGGAAGACGCACTTTGCTACAGCACTCTACAATCTACTATAATCTTTACTCCTTATAACAATGCTACCAACAGAAATTGCTAGTTCCACCTCTTAATGGGGAAAAAAACTGAGACTTAGAGAGACTGAATAATTCATATACAGTAAGAGTCTCTCCATCCTATAACTGACTCCCAAACCTTTGAATCAGTTTTCCTTATAATGATTCCCATTGTGACCTGAATATTCCCTAATGGCAGTACATTGACTAATAACCCAGAGTGACTGAATATCTTACTTGATTCCCTGGAAGAAATTGTCCAACTGATTGGAAAAACTGTGGAGGAAGAGATCAGGGATGGTGAGCATCCAAACCCAGCGAACAATCCTCAAACAACTTCAATGCGAATTTTAATAACTGTTACAAAAGGGTTTTTTTATGAAGATTATCTTCTAGATATGTCTATGTCCCATTCTACAGGCTACAGAGATATTAATAGTTGGAACAGTCCTAAGAAAAGATGGCTAGAGAAAACCAATAGCTTAAGGCAAGGCAATGACCTTGTCTAGCAGATATGGTCTAAGCATGCTGAGCAAGATGAGTTCACCAGTAGGCTTTAAGAGACAAGTATGACTACAGGTTTCATCAAGAACTAGAATTGTAAAAGGGGCATTCACCAATGACTTTTGAGGGTATTCAAGGACATGTGATGTGGGCTCCAAGAGAGAATATTGTTATGGAAATTATTACCTAGACAGTGCTTTTCTACTAAGCCCTTTTCAACAGAAAACAATGCCAAGGTTCTCACAGCAGTTCCATTATCCTGGTCGTGGAAGTGTCTGTTAGTCACTTAGATGTTTGATGAACTTTAAACCTTTGTGATTTCCTTGTTTGTTTAATGTCTGATAGCCTTTGGTGTGCTGATAAATCTCCTTTATGCACAGGTTGATCTCTGAACTTCTAAGGGGTGGGATAGGAATCAGCCTATGGGAGAGGAGATGGCTCTAGAATTCTGAGTGGGTTCTTGAGCAAACAAAAGAGAATTGGCCCTGTGCATCTCATCTGCCTCAGACACAAACTTGGATTACTTACCATACTTACTTGCCTTTTTCCAACCTCATAATTGTGCTATTAATTTCACAATCTTCTCTGTTTTGCTGAAATTTACCAGATCACAAAATGAAAAGCACCTGGGAACAGCTGAGATTTTTCGTTGCTATCTAAACTCTGCAAAATTCTTAGCTCTGCTCAAATTCAAGAACTGCCAGAGCAAATCATAAAAGGAGAACGACTTCAACAGTAATATTTTCTATTTCACAAGAGAGAAGAAATATTAGGATCCAGTCTGTTGGTCAGCATTTCACATGGTTCAGAACTTTGGTCTTCAAATGTCTCAGTTGAAAGGGAATGGTGAGGAAGGGGTGCAGATAATCTTTACTTATTTCACAGCTTTCCCTAGGGCCTGCCTGTTTGAACAAATATTTAGCAGTGACGTAGAAAGAAAACATTCCTAAGTCAATATTTTTAGTCAAAGTCCTATTACCATCTGTTAATTGAACAGTAATTTTCAGATTTTCTATAAATCATGAGCTCCTCAGATGACATATTTATACACAGAAAGAAAAATATAGCCAGATGATAGGTAATTTGATTTTTTCACTATCTTGATTTAATTTTATTTCCCATTGCCAGTTCTCATGCACATCCAAACTATATACAGCTTATGAAGCACTGCCAAGATAATAAGAATTACTGGAATCTCCAGCACATGGATATGACCTAGGACATAAAGGGACCATAAGAAAAGGGAAATTGCACACCAATTTATGAGGGGGAGGGGCTCAACATAAACCTAAAACTTTAGATAAAACAACTAAGAATGGATCATGGATCTGAATTGAATATAAAATGTAAGGCTATAAAATCTTTAGAAGACAACAAAATAAGATGATAAACTGAACTTGATCAGATTATAGTTTTTTTGTTTTATGAAAGGTACTGTCCTGAGATATAAAAGATTTAAAGGAATTTAAAAACTACATCCAATAAAGGTCTTATGGGGGCTGACGAGATGGCCTACGGGTTAAGAGCACTGTCTGCTTTTCCAACGGTCCTGAGTTCAATTCCCAGGAACCATATGATGGCTCACAACCATCTGTAATGAGATCTGGTGCCCTCTTGAGGAAGAGGCCTGGTCAGTCGTCCTCATCAACTTAGACCATGAAAGCCAATATGGACAAGTCCAACAGAACCACCATATACGGGCTGCCCATGCATGCTTCAGCAGTGCCAGGGCATACATTTGAATGGAATTGATCAAGAAATGTATACACACACACACACACACACACACACACACACGTACGTATTCTAAGAAAACAAACAAGTCAGTTTTTGAAAGCAGGCAAAAAGATTGAACCTATATTTCTAAAAAAAAGATATAGATGACAACTAATCACAGGGAAATTTTCTTGACATTATTCTCCTTTAGTGAAATGCAAATTATTATCATAAATTAGGATGGCGATCATGAAAAAAATACTGAGAATACCATTGCTGACATGGATGTATAGCAGTTAGACCTTTCTTGTATTCCTTATGATGCTGCAAAATCATGTAGTATTCCTAGAAAACACTGACAGTTTCTTCAAAAGTTAAGCCCATATCTACTGTGCAATGAAGACATACTTTTATAGGTGTTTACCCTAGATGAATAGTATTTATATTTTTACCAAAATCTATACATAGATGGTTGCAGAAGATCTATTGGCAAGTTCTCTGAACAAGAGATAACAGAAATGTTCCTTAATGGAAGAAATTGGGAAATAAACTGATATATCCATACAATGAGATACTGCTTAATAAAAAGGAACACCATAGTGATAGTACAATAATATGGATAAATGATAAATCTCAGAGACGTCATGTTGACTGAAAGAAGTCAGTCTCAAAAGAGTTTATACTATATGGTTCTGTTTGTATTGTATTATGGAAAAAGAAAAACTGCAGGAAAGAGAGAAAAGATTCATATTTCATGGCTTAGGAGAGAAGATAATGTGATTACATGTTCATTTCAAAGGTAGTCTTCGGTTGTTAGAACTAGTCTGTGCCCCAGTTGTAGTGGTATTTATCTAATCTGTGCAATTTACACAGTTATATAGTGGGACACTTCAATAGTCTACTCTCAAATTTAGGTAGGTCTTAAAATTCATGTAAACACAGAATAAAGTTAAGATTATGATATACTAGTTTACAATTTTTAATCAATAACAAAACATACCAGTTTGGAGATATGGCTGGCTCAGTGGGTTAAAAGTACATACTGCTCTTAAAAAGGACCCAAGTTCACTTCCTAGCATCCGCATCAGTTAGCTCACAATCTGTAACTCCAGATCCAGAAGATACAACACTATCTTCTGACCTTCATGGGTGTCTGCATATGTGACCATGCACGCACACACATATATGTGTGCACACATGCATACTCACACACACACAAACACACATAATTAAAAATTAAATAAGTCTTTAAAGATCAAATACATCAATTTAAACAAAAAATAAAATTGTATAAGTATTGTTTTCCACTTGCAAGTGAAGAAACTTACTTGTTCAAGGTTATTCAACCAATATATGTGGATCTGAACCAGAATCTACACCTATTGGAAGGATTTTGCTATTTCTGTGTTCTTACAGGAGAAACAAACCTTCAAACACTAAGCTAATTTTGTGTTGTTGGCATTTGGCTACCAGTGCACAATTTTTAAAAAATCCAATTTCAGAATTCTTTAAATAGTAAAGACATTTATTATTTTACATTGCAAGGGGATTTGGTGGTAGGAAAGGTCATGAGGTTGAATGGTGTTGAAATTTAATAAGGTCATGAATGACTAAGATTCATTCCCACCTTCTAACACTGCCAATCACAACCTCATTCTAAAAGAATATGGGAAAAAAACTGGGAGTTTAGAAAAAAAAGATGTCTGTGTCTGTGTGAGTGTATGGCATGTGCATGTGTGAGTATGTGAAGTGTGTGTGTGTGTGTGTGTGTGTGTGTGTGTGTGCTTTCCTGCAGATGCCAGAAGAGGGTGTTGGATTTCCTGAAGCTGAACTTAGAAGCAGCTCCATCCAAAGTGAGTTCTGGAAAATGAAACTGGGTCCTCTGGAAGAGCAGGGAATGTTCTGTCTAGCCCTGATTTCTAAAAATCATAAAGAGAACATGCTATAAAATTATTTATGCAATTAGTAACACTGAAATAAATCAGCACTTATCACTACAGGAATGTAACTTATTTATACAGAGCTCAAATTCATAATCTTTTTAAAAGTATTTATCTATTTTATTTTTATTTTATGTATATAGAAAGAGATCTGTCTAGTTAGGGTTTCTATTTCTATGATGAAACACCATGAGCAAAGGCAAGTTGGGGGGCTGTTATTCGGCTTACACATCCTCATCACTGTTCATTACTGAAGAAAGTCAGGACAGAAACTCAAACAGGGCAGGAGGAACCTGGAGGCAGGAGCTGATGCGGAGGCCATGGAAGGTGCTGCTTACTGGCTTGCTTCCCTTGGTTTGCTCAGCCTACTTTCTTATAGAACCCAGGATCCCCAGCCCAGGGATGGCACCACGCACAATGGGTTGGGCCCTCCCTTGGGCCCTCCCAATGGGTTGGGCCCTCCCCCATCAATCACTAATTAAGAAGTGCTCTACAGCAGTGGTTCTCAATCTTCTTAATGCTGCAACCCTTTAATACCTCCTGTTGTAGTGACCCCCAACCATAAAATTATTTTTGTTGCTACTTCAGAACTATAATTTTGCTACTGTTATGAATTGTAGTGTAAATATTTTTTAAGATAGAGGTTTGCAAAGGGGTTCTCAGGTTGAGAACCACTGCTCTACAGGCTTGCCTACAGCCCAATCTTATGGAGACATTTTCTTTTTTTTTAATTTTTAAAAGATTTATTTTTTTATTTCTGTGTCTATATATGTATGTGGGACTGTATGCCATGCATGAGTGCAATGCCCATGAAAGCCAGAAGAGGGCATTAGGCCCTTTGAAACTGGAGTAATAGGAAGCTGTGAACCACCCACCACTGGGAACTGAACTACAGGCCCCTGGAAGAGCAGCAAATTCACCTCTGAGTCAGTTCATGGAGACATTTTCTTAATTGAGGTTCCCTCCTCTCAGATGACTTTAGCTTGTGTCAAGTTGACATAAAATGAGCCAGTACAAATCTTAGAAAGCAGAAGCAGGATAGAAGGAAAATGAGTGAGGAGAGCCACTGATACTACATATACTGATGGCCAACTTGCCATGTACTATGAGGGAAATTAAATGAATTCTAGTGAAGACTGTAAAGAGGCATCTGTAGACCAGGCAGTGGTGGTGCATGCCTTTAATCCCAGCACTTGGGGGGCAGAGGCAGATGGATCTCTGTGAGTTCAAGGATAGGATGGTCTACAGAGCTAGATCCAGGACAGGCTCCAAAGCTACACAGAGAAACCCTGTCTCGAAAAAAAGAACAAACAGCAACAACAAAGAGGCATGTATTGAACATACTTTACAGCTGCTCATATAAGGGGCAGGGACCAAGATGAGGAATATATTCTCAAGCAGAAAGCTTGAATATAAAGTGGACATTATTTGTGAGTATGGTGAAAGGGGGCATTGGGGTACAGAAACAAGACACAAACATCATGGTTTGGTATGATTGGTGGTGGCAGAGTTTCCTTTAAACAGTCAGTGTATGGAGGGTGTCCATTCTTCCTGGTGTGATCATTTGTGATTATTCATATGTGCCACTTGTTCCTTTCTTTGAGTCTCCAGCCAACTTCCTTGCTTTACTGTACAGGCTTCTATAATTCTGTACAGGTCTGAAAAGCCCCCACTTGTTATAAATCATCAAAGATCAATAATACCTCATTTAGGAAACCCATCCTATACCACACAGTCCTCAGGCCAAGCTAGGGAAGTGGGTGTCTCATGTGCCCTGATGCAAAATAATAAGTGACAAGTTTCTTGGGCTCACTTAGGATATATATACATATATTCTACATAAATTGGGACTCATCTTCCCTGTTTATCGCTGTATTTCTCAGAGCCCACCCAGGACGATTTAGCATGGCTATTTCATTTCTGTGGTAGAGATGAATGAATGTCTGAAATGGAAAGGTAAGGAGCCAAAGAAGGCAGTTGATGCTAAGTAAGTACACATGGATGAGTCCTGAGGATGACCACTGTGATGGTTAATTTCAATTATCAACTTGATAATTGATGGGATTTAGAAACACCATGGAAACCAATCTCTGTCAGAAGAAATTTCTAAATTAGATTATTTGGGGCAGAAGATCCACCCTGAATGTGAGCAATACAATTCCAAACCCTTGAGTCCTGGAATAAATAGAAAGGAGAAAAGGAGGTGAGCTACTTCAGGCTCCTGCAGCCAGGCCATCTTCACCATATGATTGTAAGACAAAATCATCCTTTTAGTCCTTAAATTATTTTTTCTTGGTGTTTTGTGGCAACAATGGGAAAATAACTAATACAAGCACAAAAGCCTAAACGGTTAAAAAAAAAAAACCCTCCATGTGTCAGAACTGGCCTAGTTGAGATGTACCTCTCCATTCCACTGACATAGCTTCATTTTGAGAGGCAATGAAATAGCCTTTAGTACCCTCCCAACTGCGGTGCAGGGCTCCAACCCAGTCTCTGTGGTAACTTCAATTTCTCTTAGCCCTCTCCAACTCTGAGCTTCTACTTCCTTCAATTAGAAGGGCTGGTGACTTACTTTCTGAAATGCTGCCCACATTCTGTAGCCTAAAGCTACAGAAAAGTCTTGCATTTCGCCCAAACACTGCACCTATGAGTTGGTTGTGTGGATGGCACAAATTTCTAACAATATTGGGGTGAAGCTCCGAGCTTTCTAGTGGCATATGCTCTTCAGGATCTGGACCAGCATCCCCTCCCCTCCGTGTATTCTAAGAATAGCTTCAGTCCCTGAGACCTGTCCAGCTGGCCTGTCTTTCCACCGCAAAGGTGCTTCACTGTCTTCTCAAACACACAGCCATCCACTCTCCTCCTTGGCACATCCACCCTCTGACTTGTGTCCTGTGCGCTTACAAACAACTGCCTCTCTCTGGAGTGCTCTTTCCAGAACATAAGATTTAGCAGAAATTTGGAAATTCGGTTTTCCCCCGTTCATCCAAAATCATTCTCCATAAGTAGAAGGGAAGAGTCAAGATTTATTTCCTTGCCAATATCAATGATGTTCTCATAACTCTCTTTGTTCCTGAAGTAGCCATAGCTGACTTTCAAATGACGTTTACTTGTGGTATTCTACAGACTTCTAGCAGGTGCCTACCAGGGGTTGCTAAGTCGTATGAATTGACAAGGGGAGACAGCTGCCTCTCCCCCACCCCATTGTCTTCCACCCTTCCTGACTTAAAGGTTTTCCACTTCTCTGTTATGCAGAACAACTTTATCTGAATCTTCCAAATGGACATGTACTAGGAATATTATTTACAAATGCTATCACAGTTGTTGAAATCTTAAGCTCTGCAGTGATGAAATCATTTCATATTTTGAAATTCTAGTCTACCCTGTTGGCTGACACAGATGAGAATTTGAAACCAGTCAATTTCAAGCTATGGATAAATGCATGGATGTGAAGCTGCAGACCTCAGTGACCTGGGAGCTGCTGGGGGAGTCACGGGTGCTCGATGTAAGCTCATACCAGAATCAATAAATGCCTACTGATTTATTAAAGGCCTATTATGTGCAAGACATAAAAGGAACCCTGGAACTGAGATCTTTTTATTATACCTCTATGCCTCTATGCTTTTTGCCATGGAAACCCAACTTCCAGTCGACCCTCTTTCTATTTGTTTCTGTGGAAAGGATGGGAGTGGCAGGTAAGAAAGCAAAATCAACAGGAATTCTCAGGGCTGTCATATCTCCATCTGGGGTTTTGTGCTGCCAATTCCCATTTTCTGAATGAGTTATTTCTGCGTACCTTCACAGCAGCCAGCACTGCAGTGCCTTGCATATATTATATGCTCAATGGATACTTGTCAACTGATTTTATACAAGCAAGTGACAGCATAAATACATTATGAAAAAATGAAGAGGTTGGGCTCTAAAAGAGGATTTTTTTTTCTTTAAAAAACAACACCAGAGTTAGGCTTAAAGTTCAAGTGGCCCACACGCACCCTGCCCTGCTCTGTCTCTAAGCAGGCCGATCTGATAAGGCAGTGGAAGGGTGCTAGGACCTTTGCTCCCTCTCTTCAACTGAAAGCATTCTCAGCTTGCCAGTGGCCCCCACTGCCTGACTGGCTGAGGAGCTCTCCAGAGCAGAAATTTCCTCCTTGACACTAGCAAAAGAAGATGCTGTCTAATTTGAGGAGCCTGTTCAACAATGCAATTCTTAGAAAGGGTCACAATTCCGTGGTTCGAAATTTCCGGTAAGTGACAGAGAAAGGGATCTGGTCAGTACTGAACGCTGGAATTATGTTCTGCAAGGGGAGTGTACACAGTGCTTCTTTCTGCTGAGTGAATGTAGCAGCCCCGTTAACAGTTGTATAAGACATCTCTAATTCTAGCTGTGTTTTCATCTCTCCATCATTGTGTAGTTGGATTATGCCATGCTAACCAAGACAAGTATAACAGACTAAATGTTCTTGACATCTTCTGTTTGAGTACATTCTAAATGAGCTACTGGCTGAAGGAAACTAGAGGCACGAATTTACAAGGGCCTCTACTCTTACTTGGCTTTTCTGGAAAACAATGTGTCACTCTAGGGTGTCAGGACTAACTCAGTTCTGAAAAGACAAAAAAAAAAAAGCTTCAAATGTAAGTGAAGTGAATACTTGCAGAGCTGCTGCTAAGGAAGCTTAAGTATCTGTGGCTACCAGTATCTACAACTGTTTTTTCTTGTAATGAAGTAAAAATTTGAAATTCATCTCTGAAATTACTGGCATGTACAGCAAAGGAGTGTGTTTCCAAAGAATTCATTCCAAAAGCGTATCTACTGACCTCTAACAGCCACAGAGCACATGGGTGAAATTGGCATGCCATGCGCCAGTGGTGAAAGGGGGGCAAGAGGAGTTAGCTGGTTAGCAAAGCCATGAGGTGCAGAAAGCTTCTAGAATAGTTGTTTGATGACAATTAGAATTTCGCCAGAGCCATTTTGCACTCTAAACCCCCCAGCAAAAGGATCACTAAGGGGAGGTTCCAGTTGGCAGTTTTCTCTCACTATTAAGAAATGTATCTGTTGCCAGGCAGTGGTGGTGCACACCCTTTAATCCCAGAAGCAGAGGCAGGAGGATCTCTGTGAGTTCGAGGTCAGCCTGGTCTACGAGAGCTAGTTCCAGGACAGGCTCCAAAGCAACACAGAGAAACCCTGTCTTGAAAAACCAAAAAAAAAAAAAAAAAGTTTCTGTCAGTCAGTTTGTGGTGGTGATGCATGCAGTTAATCTCAGCACTCAGGAGCTTGAAGCCAGCTTGATCTACAGAGTGAGATCCAGGACACCAAAGGCTACAGACAGTGAAACCCTGTCTTGAAAAACAAACGAACAAAAGAAATGTATCTGTGACAGTGGTTCTTGGGCTTACCTGCTCTCAATTACCTGATAGATCTAGGTTCACTGGACTCCATCTTTAGCACCCCTTCTTTGGTATACTGCTCTCAGGTGCAAGACTAATATTATACATGATATTGTAAATTAATCCCATGTTATCAGTCTAGCTGAGAACTTAAGTTATCTAGTCATGCATTCTTTTATTTTATAGATAGATAGGATAAGTGGAGCCCAGGGAGATTGTGGTGTCTTATCAATTAGTGCCAGAGACATATCATTTAAATAAATCCTTAAAAGCACCTAGGGGAAAAACCTTCAGGTTTTAACAAGCTATGGAAATAATCCCTGAAAGTATAGTCTCCCCTGAGGTTTTGGAATCTATAGCGATGGCCTCCAGCCTTGGCAGCAATACTAATTGGCTGCATGACCTCTAGCAAGTCACTAAATGTTTCTGCAATGCACTTCACCTACAAAATGGATGGGGCACAATATATGCTCTATATTATAGGGTAATTCAATCACTCATTCAACAAATACTTATTGAGTACCCAATTTGGTCCACTTAGTATGCATCGTGTTTGAGATGCAATGGTAGATAAGGCGTGCTGGCTAGTTTTAGGTTCACTTGACACAAGCTAGAGTTATCTGAGAGGAGGGAATCTTAACTGAGAAAATGTCTCCACAAGATGGGGCTGTAGGCAAACCTGTAGGGTATTTTCTTAATTAGTGGTTGATGGGAAAGGGGCCAGCCCATTGTGGGTGGTGCCATCCCTGGGCTGGTGGTCCTAGGTTCTATAAGAAAGCAGGCTGAGCAAGTCCTGTGAGCAGGTCAGCCAACAACACCCCTGAATGGCCTCTGCACCTACTTCTGCCTCCAGGTTCCTGTCCAGTTTGAGTCCTTGTCCTGACTTCCTTCAGTAATAAACAGTGCTGTGGACGCATGAGCTAAACAAACCTTTTCTTACCCAAGATGCATTGGCCATGGTAATTTCATCACAGCAATCGAAACCCTAACCACGACATAAAATATTTTATTCCAGTCACATAAAGTCACGCTCTAGTGATAATCGAGATAATTTGTGCAAAACCTGTAAAATAACAGATAAATGCTCCCTGTTTTTCACTCTACCTCACTAGGTAACATCAGATAAAAAGGTGGTTCCATTTTACTCTATAGTTTTCAACAACAACAAAAAAAATCACTGGGCTGGAGAGATGGTTCAGTGGTTAAGAGAATTGCCTGCTCTTCCAAAGGTCCTGAGTTCAATTCCCAGCAACCACATGGTGGCTCACAACCATCTGTAATGAGATCTGGCGCTCTCTTCTGGCCTGCAGGCATACAAGCAGACAGAATACTGTATACATAATAAATGAATAAATATTTTTTAAAAAAATCACTGAATCTAAATTCTATGGTGAATAAATAACCAATGCTTAGAACTTAGGCATACATCCTTTTTAGCAGGTTATATGCAACCTCAATTTTTATAATCCTAGCAGGTTGAATTTTATAAGAAAAACCTCTCCCAAATAGTTGTCTTCTTTGACCAGTACTAATATTCTCTTATTCGTATCTACTAACCTCAGTACTAACATTCTAAAATCCTAGTTAGCCATTTCTAAAGCCAAACAGGATCTGGAGCAAAATCAGCTGAATTAGCCCAAAACTGTACTGGCTTTTTGAAAATACTAGCATTATCTAGATTTTTGAGAAACGGAATAGTATATGTCCTATGAAAAATAAGAGAATGCTGCGTGATGGTTAATCTCTTCAACTTGACTGGACTGAGTAGCATCTAGGATGTTAGGAACGCATAGCTCTAGTGTGTCAGAGAGGATGAACTCATTAGGAAAACTTGCCTGTTCTCTCTGTTTTCTGGCCACCATAATGTAAGCTGCTTTTCTATGATGCATTGTTTCAAACACAATAAACTGAACTTGCTTTGATTTTCTGCCTTCACCCAAATTTGAATTCTTTCTCTCTTTTCCATCTCTGGGAGAGGAGGGTCCCTGTTACAGAGTGTACCATATTAATTTACCACTAGAGACTAACAGGAAATATGTGATTAGGATTTTGGCAGTGCTACAAAACTGAGATTTAATAGAAGTGTATAGTCACATACTGCAATGTATGTAATAAAATAACAGCCGAAGTGATACTGAAACCATCTACGCAGACACCTGGATCAATCGATTTTAGCCAATTAATTTTTCTTTTCTTTTTTTTCAAAATCAATAGGGTAAGACAGGAAAAAATGGCGAAAACAGCAAATCATCAGGCATCCTATCTCATGCACAAGGCTGTGGAGCCTGGCTGGGGCTGGAGAATAGTGGGCTATGATTTGTTGCCAGTTAGGAAAACCACTTATAGCTTTTAAAGAAACCACTAAAAATCTCTTTCTTTGTCAGAGAAGACCAATTTATAAGTGCACTTCAATTTCATCTTCCAAATAGAAATTTCTTCAGAGAATATTGAGCTAAGTCAGCCAATTCTGTGGAGGTTATGGATTGGAGCCGGAGGTGACTGGTTTTCGGGAATTTCATTCCAGACCTCCACAAGGACTCACATGACTCATTATGTTTCCTTTGTCCCACACATACTTGCACCCATACACATGCGGACACTCGGATGAAGGGATCATAGACAGTGCATAGAGGAGAGGCATGAATGATCTTTGATTGTGTTTCAACATCAAAATTCAAATGATTTAAAACAGTTTTCCTATTTGACCTCAAAAATGCATACAAGGCATGGGGCCAAACTGGAATGGCCAATAGTGGATCCCCCCATCTACCACTTAGTAATTTAGTGAAAATAATGGAAACCAAATATTTTCAGCGCTCTGGTGTTAGTTAGGAAAACTCTTCAGGCTTTTAGCAATAGGTCCACACAAAGCTGGTGCTGCTCTGTATTCTTCAGTTCTCAAAGAATTACCACAATTTTTCAATATTGATGTTCTAAAATGTTTTTAGATAGTCACTGAATTATCAACAATAATTTATAGCACACATGTGTATATAGCAACAGTAAGGAAGGTTTCAAATAATTTTGTTAAAATTATTATAACTGCTAGTAATAAAGGTTTTAAATTTGGATAATTTTAAATGGATCCAATGGGATCCATTCAAGAGTTTTGTAAAAATGAAGCCCCTTGACTGCTTTCTAATGTACCTTTTTAAAAAAGACAGTGAATGGAATTTAAGTTGGCCATTGTAAATTCTTGTTATTAACTTTATGGATGTTGTGAAAGAGAAAGACATGAAGAATCGTTGACTTAGTCCCCTGACTCAGCTTTTCAAAAAAGATATTGACGCCAGAGGTGGCAAATGACCTCCTCAAGGTCATAGTTTGTTCCTATGCCTAGGACTGCAATTCAACTACTTAAAAGTAATTCCTCAACTTTGAAACTTTGAATCCTCCAAATTTATGAGACTGGCCAACCTACAATGGTTCGATATCCTTTTTCAGATACAGCCAGAATATATCAATAAATAAAGAAAAATAAGGAAATATATATTGACTTTCACATTACTGCAAAGTTAAAGAAGCATCAAAATCTTAATCATGAAGCCCATTGGCTCTCTCTAATGTTCCAAAAGCTAAAGCCTTCAATAAGTTCTCTAGAGGGATCAGAGGATCATTTAACAGGCAGGTTTTTCCTTCTCTGGAAAAGTCAGTTTCTAACTGAGCACATTTTATACAAATCAAGCAGTTTCTCTTTCAATGAAATACAATTTTTCCAAGAACACATCCAAGTCGTTGTGTCCCCCCCCCCACACACCAATTAGTCTGTCAGAACTGGAAAATGCAGAATGTAGGGATGAAAGGCTTTATTCTGCCAGTAGCCCATGCACTTCCATTTTCTAGTTAGAAAGATACTTAGGTAAACCTCATATGTGACTCTTCATTGAGCTTCTTAGAAGTTAGTGATTTGGGCTTAAGAAGGCTCTTCATTTATTTTTTCAAATGGTGTAATTTGAGGAACTAATTGTGCTTTTTTTCAAAGGCTCTGGCTTTAATTAGACTGCAAATTGGTTTTTAAATCTTATTTTATTTTACATTTGAATCGACACATACTATTTGTATATATTTGTTGCAAGGCAAAAAATATTTAGACTCGTGTATATGAATCTAATATTGAGTAAAGCCCAACTACAGGTAATTAGTACACATCATCTTGATATCATTGATGGAAAATCTGTACATAATTCTCATTTGCCCCAATGTTTTGTTCTTTCTGTTATATGTGAGCTGAAGAATGATAATGTGGGATTATAGCTGTAACTCATTGGCAGGGGGGCTTCTTGGCATGCACAAGACCCTGGAAATTCTCCATATTTCAATAAGATAAAATAAAATAAAATGTATTTCTAAAAAAAGGGGGGTGATAATGTAGCTTCATTCTGGTTTGAGAAGTGATTTCTTGTTTAATTTTAGTCTCTTTCTTTTATGCTTTAGCACAATAAGGGTAAATACTTCATGGGAAAAATGAAGAGTGGTTTGTGTGATGCTGGAAAGAGGGCTCAGTTGCCAGGAGCCTGTACTGCTCTAGCACAAGACCTAAGTTTGGTTCCTAGCACAGACATCTGGCAGCTTACAAACACCTCTAACTCCGGCCCAGGGAACGAGGGTCCCTAGGCCAAGCAGGAACCTGCATTTTCATGCACATACCCCTCCACTACCCACACAAAGAAAAATGAAACAAATCTCTTTGGAGAAAGAGTGATTCGTGCCTTAGTTTGGGTTCTCCTGAGCTAGAGCAGGCTGTGTCTGACCGGAATTGGGACTTAGTAACGCTGTCAGCACCTTTACCTGACTCATTCACGCCAAAGAGGACAATGTTGAACAAGGACTAGGAAAAAAGAGCTTTGTGTCTCAGTTCTCGCAATACGCCCCAATTGTGGAGCTCTTGTGCTTTTCTCTGATTTGTGTTAGCTTAGGACAGAGGTGTGGCAGTTTCATTTTGTAGCTAAGGCAAGTTCTATGAGCTGATAATAAACAGGATAGGAATTAAACTAAGACCATTGTGCTTGCTTTCCTTTTAGTGATAAATTTTCCTGGTTAGTTCTTGGTATCTATGAAAAACATCTTTTTCCCAAGCTAACATTTCCTGCCCCACCTTCTGGATAGAATTCAAAAAGATAATGACTACTCTAATTAATTTTCAATGGCATAAACAGGTTGAGGTATGTTTATTTAATCTTAATCATTTCTCTAGCCAATAAGTCCTAACATATTGGTGTCTCAAAATGTAGCATATCTATTTATCTATATTTCTGGCACAGAAAACCATGTCAATTTATTCTGTCCAAAAGGGGCTTGTGGTCTACCACTGCCATACTTAAAATTCAGCCATCTTGGTGTTTTGGGCGCACATTGAGCCCACCTGTTTTTCCATTAGGATTTTAGATCTGGGCACCTGACTTAAAGAGATATGCCTTAGGTTGCACTCTCATTTCTGAATACACGCCCATTCATTGTTCTCAGTAGATCAAATCCTGTGACAGAATAGCTGAGTCCTACGGGAGTTTCAGCTTCAGCAATATTCTAGGCTACCATTAATATTCTCCATGCCTCACAAGTCTTTGAGTTGAATCCACGTGAAATTGTAGAATAAACAACTGGCTATGAAATTGTTGATTGTGCCTGTGTTTGAAAGATACTAATTACAAAGCCAGAGCAACTTAATGAAGAATAATTTATCGACTTAAATGCAGAAAATGGTTGTAAGGAAAGAACAGAGTTGTCTGTGAGGTAGTGATACTGACTGCACACTTGATATTAAAAAATTCTGAGATAACATTCAGCATCGAAAGTGCAAAGGATAAATCACTAGAAGTTAATCCAGTCTGAGGAAGGAATATGGCAATTCACCAAAGACTAGAAAAGAGCCTTGCTCTGTTTGGGAAGATATATGATAAAAAAAAAAATCAAGCACTGTGAAATCTTGATAGATTTCACAAAGGAACAAAACATTGCAAGTTTCACTGTTTCTTTCAAAGTGGTGGTGTACTAGAGATACATCTGCTGTGATGCTTTTGTGATTCTCTACATGTTTATGGTGGACAACAGGAGAGCTTTTAATGCTCTGGCAAGGAATTTTTAGAAGTCACAGAACAATAGTGATTTTCCCACTAATTATTAATGTTGGTTTGTATTGTTTCAGATTTAATGGTTATTTATTACCTAACACTACCATGCCAAGGCAGAAAACACCTTGCATGTTTTCTAAAGCAAGCTTTGGAGGCTTTTACACTAAGTAAATTAGGTCGGTCACTGAAGGACAGCTAGGACATAATCTCACAGACTATCACATCAAAACTAGTCCAGCTTAGAGGAACAGAGACTGCAGCAGTGGTTGTGAGGCTGGAGAATAAGACATATGAATATAAAGTTTGGGTTATGCTATGCAAACAAGTTCTGAATGCTCTCTATGGTGCAGTAGTTCCACATCAACATTTGCAAAGAGACTAGATTTCCATCTGCAAAGCAAAGGCAAAGACACAAGGAGTCTCCGGTCAGGAAAGTGCATCTGCTAACGGTTGGTACTAGGACAGTCTCTGTGCAATGAGAGTTAGGGCAGCATTATCAGCTGATGCTGTGGAAAATCAAGCTTGTGGCATACAGAGAGTCTTATGTCCCCCGCACTCTATGAGAATAATTAACAGCCTCTGCTGTATATAAGCTTACAGATTAAAGGATTTTGCCCAAAAGATAGTCAGACATGTTTGCTTGTCACTTGTACATTAGTACTCAACTTTTCAGTCAATGGAGAAATATCAATATTAGCATCTTACTATGAATCTCAATGGCAGGACATTGACACTAAGCCTTAAACATGGAATTTGACATATACAAGAACAAATATTAGGAAGACCTGTAGACCCTATACCTCCTCCAACCTGCCTTTTTTTTTTAAAGAGAGGTAATAAGATCAAGAAGTTTGAAGCTTTGAATCACTAAAAGGCATTGATCCTCTTTTCTTTCATAGAAATCAGGAAGAAAATTTAAGGTGTTTGAAAAAGAATTTGTCCTTTTCATTTCCAATTCTATTTCATGAAATTCAACCAGAACAATACCTATTTAAAGTCTATGATTATTATTATTACGATGATGATGATGATGATGATGATGATGATGATGATGATACCCACAGAGGCTTGAAGAGAGTGCCGGATCCCCTGGAGCTGGGGTTGTCAATGTTTCTGAGGCACCACGTTGGTGCTAGGGATCTAATCCGGCTCTTCTAGAAGCTCAGCCAACACCCCTGTCTGCTGAGCCACCACTGCATCCCTGCTCTATGGCTTTCTTCTCGTTGTTTGTTTGTTTAATGAAACTGGGAATCATGCAAGTGCTCAGGAGTTAGAAAATGTATACCAAAATTCTTCAGAGGATGGTAGGAAGAGCTAGGCAGTTAATCCTTTTAAGGACACAGGGTTGGAAACCCAGCTTTTGTGTACTCCAAAAATAACCAGAAGACTGAGCTTGAATGCCAGGCCAAAAGTAAAGCCTTAAAATGAGCCCAGGAGTTTGTTTTCCTGTTGTTGTTAAGTACAAATCCAAGAGCTACAGTGGCATTTTCCATATTCCATGAAACACAGGAGGTGGTGTTTTCCAACAGAACATTTTATGCTTTAAAACTAATGTTGGATCTTAGCTGGTGTCATCCTTGTGGATTCCTGGGACTTTTCCTAATGCCAGGTTTCTTTCTAGCCCCATAATGGCTCCCTCAATCAAAATAGCACTTTCCTTGCTCTCCCTCTCTGCCCTTCCCCTATCTCGATCCCTCTGTTTCCCTCATGTTCTCCTACCCCTTCCCCTTCTCTTCCCCTTCTACCCTCCCTTCTCCCCCCACCCCCATGCTCCCAATTTTCTCAGGAGACCTTGTCTCTTTCACCTTCCCAGGGGGACTCATGTTTGTTTATCTTAGGGTTCTCCTTGCTACCTAGCTTCTCTGGGGTTGTGGACTACAGGCTGGTTATCCTTTGCATTACGTCTAATATCCACTTATAAGTGAGTACATATCTTGTGTCTTTCTGGGTTTGGGTTACCTCACTCAGGATTTTTTTCTAGTTCTCTCTATTTGCATGCAAATTCCAAGATGTCTTTTTTGTTGTTGTTGTTGTTGAACCACTGAGTCTCCATTGTATAAATGTACCACATTTTCTTTATCCATTCTTCAGTTGAGGGGCATCTAGGTTGTTTACAGGTTCTGACTATTACAAATAATGCTGCTATGAACATAACTGAGCAAATGTCCTTGTAATATGATTGAGTATCATTTGGGTATATACCTAAGACTGGTATTGCTGGGTCTTGAGGTAGGTTGATTTCCAACTTTCTGAGAAACATACTGATTTCCAGAGTAATTGAACAAGTTTGCATTCCCACCAGCAATGGAGGAGTGTTCCCCTTACTTTGCATCCTCTCTAGCATAAGCTATCATTGGTGTTTTTTATCTTAACCATTCTAACACGTGTAAGATGGTATCTCAGTCATTTTGATTTGTATTTTCCTGATGACTAAGTGTAGTCAGAGGCTGCTCATTCTTTCCTGGCTGCTCAGACCCGAAATAATTACACAAAACTGTATTAATTAAAACACTTCTTGGCCAATCACTTAGGCGTATTGCTAGCTAGATCTTATATCTTAAATTAACCCATTTCTATTATTTTATATTTTACCATGAGGCTCGTGGTTTACCAGTAAAGTTCCTGGGCACATCTGTCTCCTTCTGCGGCTACATGGCGTCTCACTGAGTCTGCTTTCTTTCTCCCAGCATTCAGTTTAGTTTTCCTGCCTAGCTCTACTCTGCCCTATCACAGGTCAAAGTTGCTTCTTTATTCACTAACCAATAAAAGCAACACATATACAGAAGGACTTCCCACATCAACTAAGGCTGTTGAACAATTCTTTAAGTGTATCTCAGCTAATTGAGATTTTTTTGTTGAGAATTCTCTGTTTAGATCTGTACCCTATTTTTTTAAATTGAATTATTTGGTATTTTGATGTCTAGTTTCTTGAGTTCTTTATATATTTTGGAGATCAGTCATCTATCCGATATGGGGTTGGTGAAGATCTTTTCCCATTCTGTAGGCTGCTGTTTTGTCTTATTGACTGTGTCCTTTGCCTTACAAAATCTCCTTAGTTTCAGAAGGTCCCATTTATTAATTGTTGCTCTCAGGGTCTGTGCTACAGGTGTTATACTTAGGAAGTGATCTCCTGTGTCCATGCATTCAAGGCTACTTCCCACTTTCTCTTCTGTGAGGTTTAGTGAGGCTGGATTTATTTTGAGGCCTTTGATCCATTTGGACTTGAGTTTTATGCATGGGAATAGATATGGATCTTATTTCATTCTTCTACATGTTGATATGTACTTATGCCAGCACCATTTGTTGAAGATGCTTTCTTTTTTCCATTATATAATTTTAGCTTCATTGTCAAAAATCAGGTGTTCATAGGTGCGTGGATTAATACCAGGGTCTTTGTTTCTATGCTAATACCAAGATATTTTCATTACTGTAGCTCTATAATCGAGCTTGATGTCAGGAATGGTGATGTCCCCAGAAGTTCCTTCATTGTACAGTTATTTGGTGAAAGTTGTTCATGCTGTCAGACATCATGAAGTGTAATCAACAATTTGAGTAAACTTGTGATGTTCATACCTATGACCATGTCACTATTGCAAAAATGTATATATAAATCTCAACAGAATATATACCTAAATTCTTTCTTTATGATGGAACCCAAGCATGATCACTTTGTGACAGTTAGTTTGTGCCTAGTAAAAATGAATGTTTAATAGTTATGGTAAATCAATTTCCCTCAGTCTGTCATCTTTCTAATTAGTATTCACCCCTAGTGTGATAGACATCAGTTATTATTAAATACAGGTAACCTTGGAAATAATTAAATAAGATCTGTCATTTTATACAATGATTACCTCAAATAAGAGGAATCAACACAATGCAGCAGAATGCTAAAAAAGGTGTATTTCTGTCTTGGTTTGTACCCGGGCCAAGCCAGTGCTGACTTTGCTCTCACTGAATCAGAGTGAGTAGTCAGAGTCCACAAAGCTGTCTTGCAGACAGACAAGAATCACTTTTATAACATACATTATTGTTAACGTATTATAAAATGAGTTACAGAAACCAAATGAAGGGGTGGAGATTAACAGAGGATTTTTTTAAAAATATAGTAGTCCAGCCATCTTGACAGACCTCATCACAGAAGATAAGGAAACAGGCTAAGTGTTCATTAATAGATAGATGGATTGAGATGTGTGGCACATATGTACACCCTGAAATATAATTCATCCAGTAAATAGACATGAAATTCTGGCATTTGGTACAACACAGACTAACCTAGAATACTATATATTATGTGAAATAAACCATGAATGGGAAAGACATATACCCCAGAATCTTATTTGTATGTGGAATGTAAAAAGTTGAACTCAGCTGGGCAGTGGTGGTGCATGCCTTTAATGCCAACATTTGGAAGGCAGAGGCAGGAGGATGTCTGTGAGTTTGAGGCAAGCCTGGTCTACAGAGCTAGTTGTTCTAGGACAGTCAAGGCTACACAGAGAAACCCTGTCTTGAACTCAGAAACAGAGTAGAGCAGTGGTTAGCAAGGGATGAGAGTTGTTAATCAAAGGGGACAAAATTAGGCAGGAAGAATAAGTTCTAGAACACACGTACGGGGTAGGGGAGAGAGATTAAAGAGGTACTTACTAGTTCACTGTCTTGATGGCAGACTAAAAGAGAACTCTATAATAAAATGGACCTTACACTTGTCAGGTCAAGCAATATGGAGTGCTTCCCTTGAGACAGGATGGAATAAGAAAAAGAACTGGTAGCATGACATTGTTTCTGATCATGACAAGAGATGTCCTGGAGAGGCATAAAGATCTCATTGGGGTGGTAGTGGCTGATAAACATAAAACCATTAATACCTGAGGAAATGTTTTTATTCATATCCAAAACTGTTCTGAGAGAGTCTCTCTAGAGGACTCCCATAAATATAACACAAACAGTCGCCTTCAAACCCCTATGCCAATACTAGAAAACTAGAACATAACTGATTTGCTCTCCTGTTGACCTCACCTTGAGGGACTGAAGGCAATGAAACGGAGCAACCAGGTCCTGGCTTGTCTTCTGCCAATAAAGGAGACCGATCTGAGTTAGACATGAGCTGAAGGTAAAAGATGTCAACTTGCAACGGATTTCACAAACTTAAAAAATGCTTATCATTGTTATATTATTATTGTTTATTAGTTTACTATCATTCTTCTGGGTGCAAAATTAATCAGAGAACTTTAAAAATTCTCTCTGCATGGTACTAAAAAGGCTACAGGGCTATGTTTTCACCTAAGGACAAAAGGAATACAAGTTCTTCACTCGTATATGAAAGGAGTAGGGGTAAACAACACAGTTTTCTGTTGTGCCTTATAAATCTTGGTTGCATAGATTGCAAGAAGAGTAGGTAAGTTTTACCTGGTGCATCTTATGCTGAGCACTGCTTTACATAGCCTAAATAGTTTGAGTTTCACAATGGTGTCATAGAATTATTACACTCGTTGTGTTGGTGAGAAACAGCTGCAGAGAGAGGTTGGGTAACTTGCCTGAAGTTGTGTGATTTAGTAAGTGCCAAGGCTGCCCATTCAGCTAATCCAAGCATGTCAGAATTCAATTTCTTTCCACAAATTCTTCCTTTCTCTCAAACATAACAATTACTGGATATGTAAAATTGAAACCACAGCCATATCGGTCTTATTAATACTTTGCGAGAGACATGCTATACCATGTGATTTACTATGTTTGACTTCAAGAATAGGCCAATGGACCACCCCACAGCATTGTTGTCTTGAATACATGTTGTCCTCTTCTGGTTCTTCCCTTCTTTTCTAGGTGTGGGAAGCCGCTACAGAACCAAGTTCAGCTGAAAGGTCGTGACCTCCTGACCCTGAAGAACTTCACCGGAGAGGAGATTCAGTACATGTTATGGCTTTCCGCAGATCTGAAATTCCGGATAAAGAACAAAGGAGAAGTATGTAACATTTCTTTCTTCTCTTCCATTACAAACCAATAGCCCTTTTGGAAGCAGCTTTTCTAAGGCAGAGGGAAACAAAATGCATTAAAATTCCTGAACGTTAGCTGACTAATGAAACTTCAGGCAAGGTAATTGATTAGCACTGAGTGTACAGGCATGTAAATAAGCATGCAAAGCAGTTATTCTATGACAAGTTCTTGTGCTTTTTTCCCAGAAGAACGCTGAAATTCATTAGTAACTGGATCTGAAACTGAGATATCATTTGTTTAGAAAGATTTTGTTCTTATACATCCCTTTTCTCTCTTGTGTTTTCTATCAGTTAAAACTTAAAGATGATGTATTGGTTTTTAAAAATACGGTTCTGTTCTGGAAATATCACAGATATGTCATCATTATGATAATATTCACAATAATGAGGTTATGTTTTTAAAATCATTTCAGTTGTAAAGGAACAAGCAAATGCTAGCCATATCAGGGAAGAAATGGAATGTGGTGCTTAACTATGGGCATTGTTCTGCATTTTGAGCAATTTCTGTTTCAAAATGCTAAATAAAGTGGCTTCAGCTAGAGGGCTTGCTTAATTGTGAAAGCATATTTGTATTATGAATTTGTTCAAAAGCTGTTTGTTTGTTTCTGAGACTGGGTCTTGCTCTATAACTTTGACTGACCTGGAACTCACTATGTAAACCAGACTGGCCTCAAACTCACAGAGATCCCCCTGCCTCTGCCTCCCCAGTGCTGGGGTCTGTCACTTTGCCTGGCTCAAAGGCATTTAAAAAAATATTTCGTTTCAGGCTGAAGAAGATTGATCCAACTTTGGCTTTCTTATCTAGCTGGCTAGCTCTCCAAGCTCAAAAGAGGCTAGGTGATGCACCAGCGTCTTTGTGCTGATGCTCTTGTAGAAGACTTGAAACAGGGGAAAGGCCTGCTTAGGCTGCAGACCTTTGCCTTTTTATGCTTTGCTGACTGAAGACCAAAAGACCAGAGTGCATCCTAACAGGAAGTCTAATAACACAAGAGAAAGGAGAAAGAGCTCCACCCAGTACTCAAGCTCCCGGAGTGTTTGCAAATGACTTCCAGGAACAAAGCCTGTATGTTCTCTCATGAGGGAAACTGATGAATATGAAGTCTGGAAAACTAAGCTTCATCAGTGTCCTAAGTAGGACTCTTAGTGTCCCATGTTGTGAGAGAGTAGGATCTTACTAGCTGTGAAAGTCACTCCGAATTCAGTATCTTCAGCATCTCTGGAAATTGAATGGGATTGCGATAGGGTTCAATAAGATGATGGCTCCAGTGTGGAATATTCTGCTTTGGCACTAATCAGCAATAATATATGCCAGGCAGAGCAGCATTCATCTGTAACCCTAGGCCTTTAAAGATGGAAATAAGAGGATCGGGAGTTCAAAGCCTACTTCTGCTACATAGCAAGTTCAAGGTTAGCCTGGACTACACGAGAAACCTGTATCCAAAAATAGTCTTAATTCCTAATTTCATGTTAATACCCTGTGTGTATTGAATGTGAAACACCTTTAAATTCAGTTTTCAACAATATTGTGACCATTTATTCTGAAGTAGTAGTTATTTGACCTGTATTTTTATTAGCATTTTGAAATACAATCCTTGATATTGGATAGGAAGTATACTTGCATTTTAATTGTAATTTTTGTCCTTGGTTTTCAGTATTTGCCTTTATTGCAAGGGAAATCCTTGGGAATGATTTTTGAGAAAAGAAGTACTCGAACAAGACTGTCCACAGAAACAGGTGAGTCCACTGGCAAACTCACACTTGGCTTGAAGAGCCTGCCGGAGGATGGGCACAAGGAAGGCTTCTGTCACTGGGGCGTTTGTTGTGTCTCTTTAGCAACCACGGAGAGCAGCTGTCTCACTCGGGGCAGCAGTGCAGGGGTGTCCTTCAATTCTTGTAAAAGCTATAGGCAGAAAGACCAGCCTCATCTGTAGGATGGCTGTGAAAAGTTGACTAGCCACTTTAGATATTGCTTCCTATGTATGGCGAAATGTAAGTGGACACCAACCCTGAGGCCCAAAACTCAGCTGAGAAATGGGTCTTTTTACTCATGAATATTTTCTTCTGTGCTAATTCTATTAGATGATGGGAATTTAACCTCGTCTGCATTCAACAATCCTTATTTGTCTCAGGGTTTATTTTATGGATATTGGGTCTCCTTTCCCTGTCTCCAGTTATACCTAAGCCCTGGTGGATATTTGAATGTCTAGAAAGGTAAGGATCAGCTAGTGTGCTTGGTCATCAGGGCATTGCCATCTAATGTTTACACCAGAGCCTCCTGGGACTTTATATCTCTATTGGCTCTGCATTTTGCTTCAGGGTTTGTCTCAGTCTGATTCCAAGACCTTAAGATTCTCTTGTCTTAGCTCTTGATGGTACTCCACACTTCACTGAAACAGAGATACGCTAAGGCCACCTTTACCTAATTGTTCCTTTCTCAAAGACAGTACAAAGGAACCCTAGACTATTTCCTGCCTCTCAGTGCTCTGTCTTAAGGGCAGAAAACAGATGTTCTCAGCACCAGAGTTCCTCAAATGTGAGAATTTCATGTTCCCCATTCCTTGGAAGTTGGTCGCAGGAGCATATAGCATGTACAGTGACAAGGGTCTACCTCTTTCTATTGCTGCTACCTCTTCTCTCGTGCTCTCCTTGTTCCCCTCCCAGGTTCCGTGTTAGAGGTCACGTGAGGAAAAGAGTAGCTAGAAGCAAACCTGTTCTGACTTCCAAATCTAGTACTACTGTCTGCGTCTAAAGCTCTTATCTCCACAAGGAGTTTCAAAAAGTTTATTTTGAAACTTACGAGCCACAAATTACCTCTTTTCTTTTTCTCTGTATTTCTTCCCTATCAGACCTCCGTGCAATAATATGATCCAAATGAGCAATCATGGTTGAGAAGGAAGTACTACATAAACACTGGCTGACTCTCCAGTCCTCCAATGCCTTACCCTGCCTCACAAGCATCGGCGAGCACTTTCTCAAGCTTCAATGTGAGCTACTACTCTATCACATTTGATTTGGCCTCATAGTGATTAATAATGAAGTTCATCAAATAGATAGCCCCCCAAAAGAATTTCACAAGGATTACATGACCTCTAAGTTCACTCAGTAAAAATCGCACCAAGGTTCGGACCTCAAGACCACATTTCTTATTAAAATACTTCCCTTTCCTCTTGAGAGAAGGAAACAGGAAGAGGGAAATTTGTAAGATTTCGCCTAATCTTAGAAGTCCCAGGAAGGAAACAGATGGCTCCATTTTTTTTCTTTAAATCTGGCTCCTGTAAGACATTTCTTTGGCATTTGAGCGATTGTGGGGAGAAATGAATAAACCTGCCAGTCATTCTCAAATTCTGTTTCCTTCTAACACTGATTTTCTAGGAATCTGGCAGAATTTTATCTTTTTAAAAATGTTACCATTAGTACTTTAAGAGTACTTTTGGTGACTTAAAGAATTAGTATACAAAAACTGTTCAGTTTTCAATTTTTTAAGTGACTATGTTTTGGTGGTTCTAAAATTTTCTCTGTTTAAATATTATACTTGATATTGAAATATCCCTGAATAATTTCCTCCATAATGTTGTATTAAAGCTATGAGTAATGGTAAGAGTGAGGCTGTCACAGAGTTTGCATAATGACTCTGACAGTGCTCCATATTAATTATATGGATTACCACACTTCATCCTCATGACAACGCTATGAAAGATAGGGGACAACAGGTTGATCTAGGTTCAGGAAATGTCCAAGTCCACATAGCTAACATATGTCAGATGTGATTGGATGCGATTATTAAGTTTACTTTTGAAGATATCTAGTTTAATTGAAGTGTGAGACGCTCCCATTTTATTCTGGTGAAACTCTTTCCACAAATGGCACTAAGCACTTTGTTACACTACAACTGCCTCTAAAGAAGTGCTCTAAAACCTGCACAACATTGCAAAATCTATCAACGAATGCATGAGGACAAGAATATTTGGCCTTTAAAATTTATGGTTCACAGAGTATTTGTTATTATCCTCAGTAAATCCCTATGGGTCTAATTGGACATGGCATGCTGCCAACCAAACTCAGTAACAGACAAATTAGAGTGACAAGCTGCCTTAAATGCTTGCAGAAATGACAAAACCATGGCCAAACCAGTTCTGCTGAGTGCATCATTGGGGAATAGACACCAGGATCTTGTTTGAGGTATTTGTCACAGCACTGCATCCCCACGTCTGTATATGCATATTAATGGTTTTACTTTGATATCATTTTCCAACAGATACACCATCCTGGCTATTTAGAATTAAGATAGTTTGTATTTCATTGTTGATTGCTGCCACAGAATTTTACCATTTCCCAGGATGAGGCAATTCTTATAGTATAGTCCTTAAGGATTCCATCTTAAGCCTGAGATTCAGGGATCCAGCAATGTTTCTACTTATTTCAGGAAAAAGGACATGATTATCCACACATATTAATTGTTCATGAAACATGTATATTAAGTCTAGCACACTTTCAGAGAAGTGTACAGATCACTAAGTATATGACAATTCAATGGATTCTTACAGTAAATGCACAATTATAACCGATACCCAAGAAAGCAGAATGCTAGCAGGACTCAGAAACCCTTTGCATCAGCCCTGTTTTCCCTTCAAGCCGTTACTCATTAATGCAAAGTTAACCGTTATCTCGGTTTCTACTGCCACAAACTAGCTGTGCCTGCTTTCAACCTTAATATTAAAGAAACCATTCAGCATGTGCTTTTTTGTGTCTGGCTTCTTTGCTCTGCATTATGTCTGTAAGACAATGTCCATGTCTTTGTGTGTAGTTTTAGACCATTCATTCTGCATGTCTCAGTGCATGGCTCCTTGGCAAACCAGGCATTCTCCTGTGTATCTACTGGCAATTGTATTGTTTTATTGCAAATTAATTGAGTTGATAGACAAATACCTTTTTAAAATCCTAGTAAATGCAGTAGCTGAGAGAAAGACACACAGGGAATTCCAAGTGGTGGTTCTTCCCATTATTTAACATGAGCATGTCACTTCAAGGTGAAATTGAAGTTGGTACTGTAGCAGCTGTTTCAAATTCATCATCTTTACAAAGGTACCAATACGAAGATTGGGATTCTAGTCTGAAGCAGGGCACAGAGAGGTTAATGACTGCCTCAGGTCTATCAGATAGAGGCATCAAATCCCTCCTATTTATAATGAATGGATTCTACTTATACCCTTTGCTCCAAAGCCCACAGGGAAATGTAAAGAAAACAAAGAGAAACATAAGATTTGCTTTATTTACTCAAACAGAAATTGAGAAATTAACAAGAGAAAAACATTGAATGAAAATATCTGGTATGAAAACAGGAATAAATATAAGAGGTAAAAGGATGTGTCTTACTGAAAGGTGAGGGAGCGTGGAGACCCACCCTTCTGTCCTCTCCTCTGCCATGGCTGCTCTTAGTGCTTTTCAAATCCTCTAACGCCCTTTGAATACCACATCACCACCCAGGCCTGATAAATTAGCAAATAGTCGACTTGCACCTTTGGATTGGGGTCTGAGTTTCTTTTTGACCAGTGAAAAAGAGAAGCCCCTTCTCAGAAGCAGTATGTGACCCTGCTAGTTTTGTGTCAAGCTTGACACAAGCTAGAGTCATTTGGGAAAGGGATTCTCAGTTGAGAAAATGCCTACATAAGATTTTCCTGTAGTCAAGTCCGTAAGGCATTTTCTTGATTAATGACTGATGGGGGAGGGTGCAGCCCAATGAGAGTGGTGCCACCCCTAGGCTGGTGGTCCTGGGTGCTATTTGAAAGCAGGCGGAGCATATCATGGAGAGCAAGCCAGTATGAAGTGTCCCCCCATCCTCTCCACATCAGCTACTGCCTTCAGGTTCTTCCTCTGTTGGGGTTTCTGCCCTGACCTCCAGGAGTTGACTTCACAGATACTGCTGATTTGAATGTTGTAGTTTTTGTGCCCTCCTCATGGAAGAGCAACCATGAGAAACACACGGAACAACGCAGACCAGAACAGCTAACCCAGGTGGGCTGCAGGCTGCAGACACAGGACTGAAGCACATGTTTATGCTGCATGCTGCTGTTAATACATGAAGACACAGCTTCCACCTCAGAGTAAGAGAGTTTATTCTGAAGGCAGATATGAATGGCCGTGTAATAGTCTCATAGCAACAGAGCAAAGAAAGTTATGAGCCCTTTCAAATACAATGGTGGATACCTCAGCTACAGCCATGGAAAGCCTCTACTGTAGACCCTGTATGCTATTTTATGACATTCTTAGTCTTTGTGTAGGTGGAATTGAGGTATCTGTTACACAGTTCCAGAAGGGTTTACCTGGTACTCACCAAGATGTTAGGTTCCAAAGAGAAGGGGGCAATAAGTGCTCTTCAAAAAGCAAAGACAGCAGAAGATAAATTATCAATGGGCTCTGGACCTGCAATGTTCCCACGGTCCACAATCACTGAAATTCTAATTCATCAATCAGCCTTGTAGAATGTTAATGTAGATGTCACTTCTTTGGGAGCACTTCCGTGCACACTGCTGAGATGGAGCGTTCCTTACATAGCGTTATGTGATCGTTGCTAATTAGTTGGGAATGAATTGCTGGTACATTGGCTCAGGTTACTTAATTAGAGTCAATCTGTCCAGAGTCTTCCTCCCACCTTAGCAACTGGTCCAAAGATGATCTGATCACTGCAGTGCAAAGGACACAGTAAAATGAGCCAGCTTTGCCTTGCAGATGTTCTTGTACATGTTAGACTCCAGAGAGAGAACAATGGACTCAATAAGCCTGACCAAAATAATCCTAAATCCGGTGTTCCTCTGAGACTCTTAGGTGTGAATTTAATAAAAGGTTGAAATTGAGGGGAAAAAACACCTAAGTTTCCAATCTTTCCATCAGCACTACAGTGGTTTGGGAAATGGGTCTCTCTCTAGAGTCAATGTCCTTCCTTCCTTCATTCATATATTCAACAAGCATTCCTGATACACTTACTATTTGACAGTCTTTATAGTAAATGTTTGTGACTCACTCAACAGTAAACAAAGGATTGGGAACCCCCTTCTCTCATGACACTTACTTTCTAGTGGGTACAGATACAACAAACAATAGACATAATAAATAAGCTGTTGTAGGGAGAGGGGGGCTCTTTGTCCCAGCCGCCCAGCTAGCTTACACCCGAAATACACAGAAACTGTATTCATTAAAACACTGCTTGGCCATTAGCTCTAGCCTCCTATTGGCTAACTCTCACATCTTGATTTAACCCATTTCTAATAATCTGTATATCACCACGAGGTTGTGGCTTACCGGGAAAGATTCTAACCAGCGTCTGTCTCAGGCAGGAGAACCATGGCATCTGCCTGTCTGCCCTTCTTCCTAGCATTCAGTTCTGTCTTCTCCATGCCTACCTAAGTTCTGCCCTATCAAAAGGCCAAGGCAGTTTCTTTATTCAACCAATGAAAGCAACACATAGACAAAAGGACCTCTTACAATAAGTGAATTATAGAGCACAGAGAATGGCTCTAATGACAAAGCAGAAAGCTTTGCACCATTATTGGAACCTGTGCTTTTACCCAGAATGAAATTGTTGATTGTGTTGAGTTTGAGATGTCTGACAGACATACAAAGAAAGATGTTAAAAAACGCTTGTTTATGAGTCTGGAGTTTAAGAGAAAGACCTGGAAAGAGGTGTTCATCAGCATAGAGAGAGTATTTGAAGCCAGAGAGCTTGATACAGTGAAGTTAGATTGAAAGAAGAGGACCAAGAACTAACCCTGGAAGGCTCCAGTGTTTAGCAGTCAAGGAAAATAGTAGAAACCAGAAATCAAGACCAAGAAGGAATAATTGACAAAGTAGACATAAAAGCAGGAAGGTGTGGTATCTTGGAGTTTATATAAAGGATGGTTATTAAGGAGAAACTGCTGTTCCATTTTGTTAAAGAAATTGAGAAGAAAGGGGCAAAAAGATGGAACAACGTGGAAATCATGCTGATGTTGATGGGAGGAGTTCTTGCTGCAGTGATGGCTAGCAAAGCTTTTCAGAGCTAGGTTTGATGAAAGTGAGAACAGGAGGAACGGAAAGAGGGAGAGAGGGAGGGTGGGAGGAAGATAGAGATATAGATAGATGGATAGATAGAGAGATAGCTAGATAGATAAACAGATAGATAGAGACTGATTAGAGGGGAACAAAGAATGAAAGTGATACTCGAAAGTGAATATAGTGCCAAGAAAAATGGTTTGTTCGTGATTGAGCATAGTTCTTGATGACTATGACATAAAGAGATAAAGAATTGATTATGTTCGTAAACAGTTAAAGGGGTTGACTTCTAGTGTATGAATGGGAGCATGGGACAAAGATGACACATGAATTGTAAAGTATTTGAGTGAAGATCTTAAAGAATATGGGTGAATTGGGCATGTTAAGAAGTAGGAAGAGACATGGAAACATGAGAGATAAGAAGTTCACCTATGCTTAATGGGAAATAAAGCAGAATATATGGACACAGATGTCGGTAAGCGGAGTGTTACTAAGGAACCCGGAAGTCCTCTGATAGCTGTAATATGCTCATTGAGGTAGGAAATAGGCCCAGCAGTTTAATGCTGCTGCTACCTTCAAGATATGTATAGATTAATCATACAACCACTTTTTTACTACTTCAGGGACTGCCATTCTGGTCTGAGTTCTGAACATTCATCCAAATTTTACAAATGTCTCTCCTTATTGGCCTACTTGATTTTGCCCCATTATGTATATATTTCATTAAAACCAAAGCCTAATTATCTTACTCATCTGCTCCAGCCTTCAATAGATTTACATTTTTCTCAGACAAAACTCAGTTCTTGCTTCTTATTCCTACCTTCCTTTTGTAGAAGCAGCCTCCCTTCTACTCCTCTTCACACACTCTGTACTTTCCACACCCACCTTCTTGCTATCTCCTGAATCCACCAGTTGTGACCCTTACACAAGACAAATAACTAGTCTTCTGCCCATCTTATAGGTTTCCCATGGTCCACACTCACACATTCCTCAACCCTCACTCAAATAGCTCTTCAATGACCATGATGTTTAAAATGGCAATTCCTGTTTTACATTTTCTGTTGCCCTTTGTTACTCAAATTTTATAACACTTACCAGTATCTAATATCTAATATATATGTGGCTACTCACTTGCTTTATAATCAGCATTTCACCACTAGAATACAAGTTACAGGAAAGCAAAGAGTTATGTTTTATAGAATTCATACAATAGTTCTACTACACTGTTTCTTAGCGGAAAATCAAGGAGAAAGGTGTATAAAATGCCAGTAAGTGTTCTTGATTTGTATTGTAAGATTCAGGACATGCTGGCTTCTAGTAAAATGGTAGACATGGTAACATAAATAATTATTGTAACTTTTGATGCTTATTTTTATGATAGAAGTTTTCACGTAAACACAAAGTAGAAAGATTAGCATAAAGAACACACAATACCCCTTATATCAATCTAACAATTGTTAGCATATTATCTTCCTTAGTCTGTCTATTTCTTCTCATTGTTAAAATATTTTTAATATAAATTAAAATTATGACATTTTATCCCCCACACCCTCCTTTACATTATTTAAAATGCAGAATATTTTCATCAATAGTTGCAATGTAATTAACAAAATGATTCCTTAATAACATTCAATAACAGTCTGTCTTGGTCTGGGTTTCTATTGATGTATATAAATACTATGTTCAACAACATCTTGGGGAGGAAATGGCTTATATTAATTAGAACTCTCGGGTCGCAGTTCATCATGAAGGGAATTCAAAACAAGCACTCAAGGCAGGAACCTGGAGGCAGGAACTGAAGCAGAGGTCATAGAGAGAAATGCTGCATACTGGCTTGCTCCTATGACTTGCTCAGCCTGCTTTCGTTTAGAACCCAGGACCTCCTGGCCAGGGATTGCACCACCCACAATAGGTTGGGCCCTCCCCTATCAATCACTAATTAAGAAAATGCCCTACCGGCCTGCCTACACTCCACTCTTATGGAGGCATTTTCTCAACTGAAGTTCCTTCTTCCCAGATGACTGGGACTTGTGTTAAGTTGATAAAAACATACCTAGATAGGACATAGTCCATATTGAAATATTATTCAAATTATTGCTAAACATCAGTAAAGAGTTTCAGGAAATTTTGAATCTAACTCCCATTTGTAGGTCCAGAATTCCTCACCCAATTCCCTGGGTGATTGATGATTTCCTCCTTGCAAAGTAAATCCTCTAAACAGATGCAATTAGCAAACTGTGACAGTTATATGTTTTCCAGGACATAAATTTGACACATTACAATATAAAGTATGTTTAAAAAATACAGGTATTTATCTTGAAATTGTGCTCAATAGAATATATTGGGAGACCTGTAATGCTCTAAGCACAAATATGGTACTTAGCTTTGTCTTCATTAGAAGATGATGACCAGTAACCCTTTATCTCTTAGTAACTTTAAACTACCACCTCGGTGCTTGCTTTCCTTTTTATTAACTTAAAGTCAAATTTACGTATAGAAAATGGCCAATATTAAATGTGCAATTCAATGTTGACAAATGCACATGTCTGTGTAACCTATAAACTCCGTGAAGATGTAGAATATTTCAGTTAACAGAGAAAAACACCGCAGTACCCCTTTCTAGTCAATCACACATAGCCCATCTAGAGCAACAGCTATTTTCATTTCTTCTACTCCAGATATTTACTCCTAGACATTTCCCTACACTAAATATTTACTCTTTCATTTAGCATAACGTTTCTGAAGGTTCATTCCTTTTTTTATTGCTAATTAATACCCTGTTGTCACCCAGGACATCCCATATAACTCAAGTTTATTTCTCTGTCATCCTAGAAGATTATCTTTCTATATTGGAAGAATTAAAAAGTAGGCATAGTTCCTCCAAAGGGAGCAATGTCCCATTGTTTCTAGTTCCTGAATAAAAAGAGGAGGGGGGATAAGCATGAATTCAAAAGAAATTAAGTGGTTTTACATATTCATATTTTTGCATATTTTTCATATTCATCCCTAGATTTATCACTTTGTTATGCTTGGAAATTCCCAACAGAATGGTTGAAGAGCTTTAAGGTATAGACTTTGCTATTGAGATGGTACTTGTACCAATGCCTCATGATTTTGTTTTGCACCTTAGTTATTTTTTCAAAAAAAAAAACACCTTTCTTTTTCTTTCATTGTAGGCTTTGCTCTACTGGGAGGACACCCTTGTTTTCTTACTACCCAAGACATTCATCTAGGTGTGAATGAAAGTCTTACGGACACAGCTCGGTTTGTAATTTTTTTTTCTTTCTGAATGTTACTTCAAACTCTGATGGATTCATGTAAAAGAGAAGATGACGATTCTCCTTAAATAATGGTTTCCCCCTCTCAGTGTCCTTTGTATCCCTCCCATTTACTGGACTCTTTGCCTAATATTTGAAATGCCTCTCTTTCATCCTATAGCTCCTTTCTATGAGAGTCTTAGTTTGCTTCCATTGCTATGAAATACACCAAGGTAAAAGCAGTTTGGGGAGGAAAAGGGCTTATTTCATCTTAAGGTCCATTATACAGGAAGCCAGGACAAGAACTCAAGACAGAAACCCAGAGGTAGGAACTGATGCAGAGGCCATGTTTAAGCACTGCTTACTTACTTATTCTTCCTGGCTTGCTCAGCCTGCTTTCTTATACCATCCAGGATCACCTGCCCTGGGGTGGCATCACTCCCAGTGAGCTGGGCCCTCCTCTATTGATTGGCAATCAAGAAAATGTCCCAATGGCAATCTGATGGAGGCATTTCCTCAACTGAGGTTCCTCTTCCCATTCAACGCTAGTTTGTATCAAGTTGACATAGACACAAAAATCTAACAGGGGGAAAGATTTAAGTCTTTTCCTTAGCAATTTATTTTTGTGTGCATGGTTGATCTGCCTTCATGCATTTCTGTGCACAATGTAAATGTCTGGTGCCCTCTGAGGCTAGAAGAGGGCATTGGAAACTTCAGGATGGGCTTTACAGAGGGCTGCGAGCCATCATGTGGGTGCTGGCAAATGAACCTAGATCTTCTGTAACAACAACCGTTGCAAATAACTACTGAGCCATCTCTCCTTAGCAATTTCACAGAGGTGTATTAAAAAGTTCCAAATTTAATAAAATTAAAAATTATCAAGATGACTCTTACATTTAACAATCAAGGAAGTGTGAGTCCAAGAAAACTGCCATGTTCAATGCCATAGCTCATTTGTACCAATAATACAAGTAGCTAACACTTATTAGTCACTATATGAGCAAGTATTATTCAAAAGCATTTACCCTAGTAAGAGCCTGAACAGATTAACACACGAAAGTGAAATGATATAATCAGGAACATATATACTAGCTGTGATAGCACAGAGTTTCAAATGCCAAGGTATTAATATAGTACAGATATTCTTGATTGGTAAAAGAAAATGACAGACCATTAAAATACATGCTCACTTAGAAATTCTGACACAGAATGGCTCTCTCATATTCAGTAAGTAGTCTTCAAGGTGACCATGGATGTCAACCTCCAATCAAATCCTAGGAGAAGAGAGCGTGAAAAAGCTATAGTCACATCAAAGCCATCTTCCAGAGAAGTACCACAGTCAATGGCAGCAACACCACACTGGCAAGTCCTAGTAGCTCACACTCAGCAAGAAGAAAGTTGAACTCACTATATAATATTGAAACATTTGAACAAAGGTCTTCTGACTTCCTGTGTAAGGATCTTATGATTGTCCATCCTTAGCTCATAAATACACAATAAATACCTTTGTTGAATGTTTTACGGCAATAGAGAAGACTAATTTCGCCCTAAAAATCTCATGACACAAAGCAATTCTTTCTAGATAACGTCTGCTTTTTATTCCAGCTCCTCTAGTATATGCTAGAGAATTTGCCTTAGTTGACTTGCTAAAGAGATTTCAACAACTCTTCTTCAAGCCTTTTATGTTTGAAGATGTGTTATTTCACATAAAGCAATGGGAATACTAAGAGGTGATCTCATTGTATTTTGGACAGTAGGGACACAAAGAATAAATGAACATGATATTTTTAGGATATTTTTCCAAGTATGCTGCTACTTACTGAGATTATATGTGCCCGGTAATTCTTATTACACAAACGTCAAGCACATTTAATTCATAAGCAAATAACAAAAGCAAGTGAAAGGAAAAAGACAGGGCTATACCTAGGAGAGACATTTTGAGGGGGGACCTCTAGAAAGCACCGGGTGAACAAATGGTTGCAGGAGTACCCAGTTGAGGGACTAGCTGAGCATCCAAGAAAAGGCAAAGCAGTGCATACTGGCAGCTAGAACAATATTAGGGTCCAGAAATCAGTGGACTGTTAGGAGACTCAAAGCAAGAGACAAACATCTAACCGTAGCTGATTGCTGGGGCTGAATATAAACATGTACCTTTCTTTGCCTTCTCTCTGAGCAATTCCCCCTGTGGGTCCTTAGAGAAGCTCTACCCATTTCCAGAGCCAAACAAACTAGTCACAAGCTCCAGTGTAACTATGACCTTTTGAATTCATACAATTACTTCTAGTGTATGTATGGTAGAATAAGGATAAAATTCGATCCATAGAATTCTTTCTGATCATTAAATCCAACCTAAAAGGTTAAATAAAAATAATAGTTACTTCTTAAAGGATGTTTACCACAAACTTCTTCTGTTATCATTGTAGAATGTTTGCAAAGTCAGCATTATTGGCTCAGTTTTATAATCAAAGAAGCCATGAGACACAGAAGTAATGAAACTTAGATGCTAAGTCTGGGTTTCCATGCTTTTATTACCTACTCTTGCTGCTTCTATTTCATGGGAAAAATAAGTTGTAGACAATATTGACTTGTAGGAGCTCTCCAAGACCATGTTGAGGTTTGGTGAGTCACTGTATTAGCCCTAACCCTAACCCTAACCCTAACCCTAACCCTAACTCTACACAGTCATACTCATGGTTCTGATTTGTTATAACAGTAAGATACCAAATACAATGAAAAAGACATATGAGGTAAAATTCAAAAGACACCAGGTATGAGCTTCCAAAACTCTTCTGGTGGGGCTGCACAGGTAGACTTAATTCATGTGACAGAGTATGTGAAATATTGGAAAGAAAAGAGGCCCACAGTAGACCCAACTCACAGTTTTTGCTGAAGACTGTTCACATTAGCACATTCCAACCAAATTCTTGTCCCCTGCCAACATAAAGCATGTGTTTATTTCAAGCCATATTGTTTATGAAAACATTTTAGGCCCAGTGTTATCGGTTCTGGGAAATAGTGGAAACTCCCCCAAATGAAGTCACCAGATGTTATTCCAAGAGCCAGACTTAAATTCGAGTCTTTTAAAGGGTAACAGTCAGGCCTGCTTTGTTAATTCAAACCATTGTATCCCCTATAAGATGAAGGAGTTCTGATCCTGAAGATCCACTTTGTTTTTTTTAGTTTTTAAAAGATGATGTTGTCTGCTTATTTTATTTATGTGTGGCTACCAGTGTGTGTGTGTGTGTGTGTGTGTGTGTGTGTGTGTGTGTGTGTGTGTTTGTGTGTGTTTGTGGGACAGCATGTATTTGTGCATGTGGAAACAACTTGTGGGAGTTGGTTCTTTTCCTTCCATAATGTAGATTCTGAAGATTGAAATCAGGTCATCAGACTTAGCAGCAAGTGCCTTTACCCACTGAGCCTTCTCACAAACCCTAAAATTCACATTCATTTATCAAATGCATATAATGTATAACATATAAAGGAGTGGTTCCCTAAACAGAAGTGTGTACCAATGTAAATATCCATACATATGTGAACAGTTATAAAGTAATTTGGATTACTGTAGAAATGGAAGATAAGGAGATTAATGACAGGGTTTTTAAAACCTAGTTTGGGAATTGGTAAGTTCCTTAAAATGTAAAACTCTGGCCCTACACTTACAGGTTTGTTCCCCATTTAAGTTTAAGATGGTTTGTATGATTCTAATGATGATATAAGAACAATTGGAATCACTTTGGGAGACCTTGAGGGCTGGGGAGAAGGCTTGTTCAGCAAAGTACCTGCTGTGTAAGCAGAGGGACCCAAGTTTTGATCCCCAGCATCCACAGTAATCCAAGGTACTGTAGCATGACACTTTAACCCCGGTGCTGGTGGGAAATGAAGACAGGTAGATCCTTGTAGCTCATTAGCCAGCCAACAAGCCTAGCTGAATCAATGAACTTCAGGTTCAGTGAGATACCCTATATTAAATAAATATGGTGGAGAGCAAGTGGGTAAGACACTAATGTCACCATGTCAACTTCTGGCCTCCACACACGTGTTGAATATACACATATTATATGTGATGTCATACATCACATATAAAGGGGAGACTTGGGAAGCTGTGTGGGAAATCCAGACTGTTAGGCAGTAATCTATTAATGAAGTCATGGTAAATAAAGGGATAAATTATAAGAGATCCACATGGCTTCCTGAAAACTGATTCTAAAAGGTGAAAGTAATAGTGGTTAAATTATTCCAGATTTATTGTTAATAAAGTGTGTGTGTGTGTGTGTGTGTGTGTGTGTTTCTGGTCTTGGGAGAAGGAATAGGTTAGCTATTGGGCATATTGCATTAAAGGTTGAACCTCCAAGTACATATTTCTATATGCCAATGGAGATAAGTACCTTGGGTGACATTGAGA
>PVIU01009604.1:0-74774 GCA_004026605.1 Ondatra zibethicus | reverse complement strand
TTTGTTACATATTCATTTTTCACAATGAATCTATTTTAATTTGCAAAGATAAAATGGTAAATTTTAGGGGAAAAACCTTTGCCCTTAAATTGTGGCTAATCTCTGGTAGACTGGGAGGGAGTTTATGTGTAGTTCTCTTTGCTACGGGAGATGGGCCTCCTGGGAGGAACTTGGAGAGCTGTTTTCTATTGGCAGGGCCATTCCTGTTAAGGCAATGGCTTCAGGATGCTGTTGCCAATGTACAGTATGGGCTCCTTCCCACTGGTGAATCCATCTCTCCTGATGCCATTTAACGTTCAGTTCATTAAGTGAACTCCTTACACATCAGAGAGCTCCTGATTGGAACTGGGTTTAGTGTGGAGGATGTCTAGGATGGGAGTGAGACTGGGTTTCGTGTGGAGGATGTGTGCAGGCTAGGAATGAATGTGTGGGTCGTGCTGACATCTACACAACACTGCAAATCATAAGCTGCTTTGGACATATATGGATTTTTACATGTTGGTCTTGTGAGCTTGTTTAATAAAGTCCATCTCTTGAGAAATGCATCCTATGCTTTGTTCTGAGAGCATCAAGGCCAAAGGGGCCAAAACTCAGGGAGGAAAAATGCATATAAGGTATCCACAACTTCTGCCTATCCTTGGGGTGGGGGGGGATCTGTCACTTCCTGCCCCCTGCCCCTCTCCCCACCCCTATACAGAGTCCCTGCTTCTGCACAGTAGGAAGCAGAAGGTCCTCCAGTTTGAGGTGTTGGCTCTTTTCATTTCCCAGTTCTACAAGTTTTTGAGTTTTCTCCCTCCCACTCTTGCTTGCTCTGTTTTCTTCATTGCTTCTTGTCACCTGCCAGATGCACAGTGGGCAGAGAATGTAACACAACAGACAGGTATTGTTTTTTATATTTTTTATTTTCTTGGCTTTTAACCTTCTCCTGGAGTCCTCACTGGGATGACGTTGATTTCTAGTGGCTTTGGAAAAGCCCTGAAGAGATAGCTGGTCCCTCCGGCCTGCTGCGAGGCTGGAGTCCCATTTTCTCAGAATCGTGGACTGGCATTTGTGTGTGACTGTGGGACATGTCCCTAAAGCCACCTGCTGTTCCCATTGACAACCAATGGGAAATGCGCCGTCAGCCCCTTCACTGAAGAGGGCCAGATATTCTGTAAACCTGCATGCTTGGCTCATCGTATTTGGAAGTGGCCTTTCACTGAATTTTAATATAAATGTTCAACTGCATATTCAGGAATGATTTCTGCCACTTTTGGAGTACAAGTTAGAATAAGCGTATCTCTGCTGGGGTCAACGAATGCGTCCCCATGGCTTACACTACCTCGTTAGAGTGATACTGGCTTCTCAACAGCAGGAGTTACTGCCTAAATAGAGCTGCAAATCAGAGATCATTGCTACCCCAAACTCTTGTGTCAGCTCCTTTTTCACGAATTAACAGAATCTGGAATTTGTATTTCCTATGGACTGTTTGTACAATTTCCCTTTTCAGTAAGGGAGAGAAAAGTCCCAATTCAACATACATTCCTGTGTCAGTTTAGGGGCTGATGGGGAATGTTTCATATATATATATATTATATATATAATACATTTATATAAAAATTGATAAATTGTATATAATTATATAAATATAATAAATCATATAATAAATTATATAATTTTATATTTAATATAAATATATATATTTAAAGAAGTCCCTAAAGCAATTGGTAAGGCTACTGATGGACGTGCATAGCACACACATCTCAAGGAAGCTTTTGGCGTAAAGATTGAAAAGCCTTCAATTCACAAAGTGTTGATTGCGTCACTTTGATCAGCGGCATAATTTTTAAAAAGTCAAGTGGATGCATTTTGTTCTCGTCAATGAAGTATATCAAGAATTGTAAAGTACGTGGAACACTGTGAAGTAAAACATTTCATTTTTCTTCGTATTTAGAAAGAAAATGAAAATTGCTTTCTTTCCCCTTGAGTTCAAGCTATAAAAGTTTATAAATATTATGTTGAGTGAGTTTAGGTGTTTGTGTGAGCAGAACTCATTTTATAAATCTGGCTGCACAAAGAAGGCAATTAATTTTTCGAAAATTGTCAGCCACAAGACATGCTGAGCCCAGAACAAAATGATTCATTTTCTGTATAGGCAATAACATATGGTATAAAAATTAGGAGACTGTCACACAGAAAAGGGAAAATGAGTGTAGATCAATAATTTAATTTAGCTCTGACCTGGCTAAGTTCTATAACATGGTTCATAATTTTTCAATGAATAGACTCTTAACATTTTACATATAGCATCTTGGTTTCATATTGATCTGGTCTAATGTACTCTTCATTTCACAGAAGGAGTAGCACTCAAACTGGTAACAAACTCAGTGTCAGCCTGCACGCCAGCATAGTGTGGCAAACTGTTCATATGATTTTCTCTCTTTTCAGAACTCCATTTTTTCTGGCTAATCTTTAAAAACCAGAGGAGCCACAAGCAGGGAGGGAAGGAGGGCAAGTGTGTGGAGGTCGCTTTAGTGTGTAGACTTCCAGTCTCTCTACGTTAATTAATTGCTTACTGAAAGTGGAGCCCTGCACATACTCTGCAGAGTGTACCTTTATCCTGGTGAAAAGTATTAACTTTTAATGGAACTAAGTGGCTGTTTGGACAAGGGACCCTGACTATTAATCAGGAGGTGAGTGATTGACTGGTGTTCATGTTTATTAATTATTCATGAAAGCTCAATTACAGAGCTCACAGCAGTACATCACCCATTTCCTGAGCACTTGATATGTGCTCTGTGTCCTTCCCTGATGTCCAGTGTGGGCAAGAGCAGCAGCCCTGTCCTCAGGAAGCCTACAGAGCAGTGAACACAAGAGACAGGAGTCAGGGTATGCCTAGACACTAAGAGACCAGCACTTCAAAGGACTGCTTTGAGTTGCTTCTGTAGAAAATGTCGAAAATGCCTTTTTGTGTGTGTGTGCCCAGATTTCCTGGTTCTATGGAAATTGAATCTATCCCATCCAAGAAAATATTTTGTGTAAAATATGGACTCATAGTCTTACCTCTACGGCCTGGAGAGGAGTACGCTCTTGCGCCGGGGCGGGGGGGGGGTAGGTGTGTGGGGGGTGGGGGTTGGCATTTCTGGAGGCTAGTTTGAAGCTTATTCAGTAATGAGCTGCAAATTATTCCTGATTCCCCTGTTCATTATCGTTCTATATCTTGGTGCATAATCATAACATTTAGTGTACCCATTAATTGGAGCAGTTATCATAATTTTCCACTTTGTGTGAACTTTTTATTATTAGAAATGGGCTTGTTGTTGTTGTTAGTATCTGCACCCCGATTGAATAATTGTGTTCATTGTTATTTTTCTAGCGCTATCATAAAACCAGGAATCAAACGGGTGCACGGACACATACACTTTTCTCGTTCCTAAAGAAGTCTGGGAAGGACAGATGAGTTACAGTTTTATATGGTTTCATAACAGCTATCACGGCTCTTTCAGATTTTCTTGCACTTCTGGTTAGCAAACTTGCTTCTGTAACTTTATTCCTTACCGTCTGTAAGAGTTTGCCCAGACCCTCCGAGATATCTATTCCCTCCCAGTGGCCTGGGTCTACAAGAATGAGGCACAATGTCCCCTGTGGAAGCAGGACAGTGAAAGGCCTTCTCAGAGATGCTTTAGGACACAAAGCCCACCATCTTTGCCACCAGGCCATGTGGGCTCCCTCGCTGGGGCAGCCTTCCCTTCGATGAGTTTTTTAAGCTTTCTTTTTTCCTCCTTCTGTTTCCTCCATGAGCTCAACTCTCTCACATTTACCAATTCCTCAATCCTGCATCAGAGTTCCAGGAAGGGCAGTTTATAACGTTTAGATCTGCCAGAAGGAGTTCTTAGGGGAAAGGGTGCTTCACTGAAATTTGGCACTATAGTCTTTTTATTTTATTTTATTTTAAACATTATTGTGAAGAAATTGCAACTGAAAAGTATCGCACTGTAATATTCGTGGTATATTATGGACACTCCAGGGAAGGTTGCACACAAACTGGATGGATGAATGTAGAGAGAGAGAGAGAGAGAGAGCACATGGAGTTGGTTGGGAAGGGAGGTGGAGGAGATCTGGGAGGATTGGGGGAATGGTAGTGAATATAATCAAAATTATACATTGCATGAAATTATAAAAGAACTAACAAAAACATTTTTTTAAAAAAATTGCATTTCTAGATTAGCCAGATCCAAAATCTATTCCTCTTAATAAATTTCTCTATGGTTAAATAAAATAACCATTCTGAAGTGGTAGAGATTCACACGGGATTTTATGCTTTCTTCCTATCTTTTATACACGTTTCATTCACCATCCACGTATAAAAGGGAAAAATCCATGACTGAGTTAAAATTAGGAAAACAATTAGCTTCATATCCTCTTTCAGGATTCACGTATTTTATCTGAGTTCTGTCTAGTCTTTAAAATGAAGAGAGTAATACCAGGATATAAAGTACCGTGAGAAGTAGCCTTGCCTGTAAAGCGGCTTGGCTCCTCACACATCGCAGCCTCTGCGTGGCCCTCTTCCCACTGATCTTCCCTGATGATGTTTGTCCGTCCTGTGTGTGTCCGGAGCCTCAATTAAAGTGCTGGTCTATGGGCTGTTTGTAGCTATCCATCAGTGGCCAAGGGAGGCAGAGTTATTGCAACTTTTTCCAAGTTCTCAGCTTGACAATTTTGTTACATCTATATGCTCATTTCTTCCAGCCTCCTAGTGTCCATGAGGCCGAATTTTTTCCTTTTCGATAGTGCTGTATAGAAAGCATCTTCAATGCTCTCCTTCCTCCATTGCTCTTCTCTTAGATCTCTGTTTTCCTAGGTACAGAGAAGCTTGGGTTTCTCACACGTCACTTCCCAACTACATTCTCATTTCATTCTGGTCAAGATCTCTCTCCACGGGCTTCATGCAGATTGCTGCAGCTGCAGTTGGTGTTTACAGTCTGATGACGAGTTGGAGATTAAGGCTTGTCATCACTATTTAATTAACCTCAAATTAAGCAGTTTCTGGTCCTCTTTCCGTGTCCCTCCATAAGCCCATCCACCGCTATCACCGAGCTGGAAGTCCTTATGGATCCGGGCTGCACCACTGGAGCCGGGCCTCCTCCGCAGCTACTCTGAAGAGGAGCAATTGATTCCTGCTCATGCCCCGCAGCTGACACTCGGTATTCGTCCAAAGGAAACAAGAAGCGAGGGCAAGGAAGGCTAGCAGTTTCCCAGCTCTGGAAGCAGCGTCCAGCCTGTGGATTGCAAAGGAGAGGCGCACAAGAGTATTTCAGAGATGGGTCAGAGTGGAAGTACATAAAACCTGCTTGGTTTGCAGAAGTAGTGCGCGCCGGCAATGAAGGGATGAGCGGTAGTTGTCAGAGAGGAAAGAGAGGACGGGCATGACAGTGCTTCGTCTTTACGCCTGCCCCTAAAGTGCGCCAGGGATGTCCAGTCCTTTATCTACTGGCCAGGTGTGCTTCTTGAGCGTTTAACATGTGGCAAGATTGTGGAAAGTACATAGCAGATTTCTGAGACTTACTAGAGAAAAGATTTAATATGTATCATTAATTTGTTGATTACACATCGAAATATTGCTTTGCCTGTCTTGAGCACTAAAATTCACTTAAATTTCTCTTAATTTTTTTTATTTTTATTAAGAATTTTTAATACAAGATTTTCTCATTTTACATAGTTATCCCCATTCCCACTCCCTCCCCGCCTCCCACTCCACCCTTCCCTCCACCTGCCCTTCATCTGCTCCTCAGAAAGGGTAAGGCTTTCCATGGGGAGTTAACAAAGTCTGATACTTCACTTCCAGGCAAGACCAATGCCCTCCCCACATAACTAGGCTGAGCAATGTACTAAGAAACTGCTTATTCATTTCCCCGCCACCCAGACCTGAAATAAACACACAGAAACTGTATTAATTGCAAAACTGTTTGGCCAACAGCTTAAGCGTATGTCTAGCTAGCTCTTATATCCTAAACTATCTCATCCCCATTAATCTGTGCATCACCACGAGGTTATGGCCTATGGGCAAAGCCTGTGGCTCAGGCAAGGGCCTCTGTCTCCTGCAGTAGTTACATAGCTTCTGTCTGACTCCACCTACGTTCTCCCAGCATTTCCTGCCTAGCTGTCTTCAGTACTGCTATAGGACCAAAGCAATTTTATCATTAACAAAACGCATTAACAGCATACAGAGGGGAATTAGAGCATTAGAGCAAGGTATCCCTCCAAAAATAATGTGCCCCTAGACACCAGTTCAAGCACTAGGGATAAGTTCTGGTCCCACTGCCAGTGGCCCCAGACTGCCCAAGCCTCACAACTGTCCCCCACATTCAGTGGGCCTAGTTTGGTCCTGTACAGGCTCCCTGCTCTCAGTCCCGAGTCAGTGAGCTCTCACTAGCTCAGGTCAGCTGTTTCTGTGGTTTTTACCACCATGGTCTTGACTCCTTTGGTCATATTATCACTCCTCCCTCTCTTGGGCTGGCCTCTAGTAGCTCGGCCCAGTGCTTCACTATAGATCTCTGTATCTGCTTCCATTTGGTTGAAGGTTCTATGATGACAATTAAGGTAGTCATCAATCTGATTACAGGGGAAAGCCAATTTAGGAGTCCTCTCTACTGTTTCTTAGAATCTTAGCTGGGGTCATCCTTGTGGATTCCTGGGAATTTCTTTAGTGCCATGTTTCTCGCTAGTCCTTAAATGACTCTCTCAATCAAGATATCTCTTTCCTTTTTCTCTTTACCTATTCTTCCCCCTTCTTGAGCATCCCATTCTCTCATGTTCTCTTCCTCCCTCACCTTCTCCCTTCCTCTACCCCTTCTAACCTCCCTTCTCCCCTCTCCTAATTTTCTCAGGAGGTCTTCTCTGTTTCCCCTTCCCACATTTTCTTCAATGAGGTTCAGTGTGGTTGAATTGATGTTGAGGTCTTTGATCCATTTGGACTTAAGTTTTGTGCATAGGAATAGATCGATCTATTTGCATCATTTTATATTCTGACATCCAGTTATGCCAAAACCATTTGTTGAAATGCTTTCTTTTTCCCATTGTATAATTTTAACTTTTTTTTTTTTGTCAAAATTCAGGTGTTGGAGCTGAGTGGTGGTGGTGTACGCCTTTAATCCTAGCATTCAAGAGGCAGAGGCAGGCAGATCTCTGTGAGTTAGAGGTCAGCCTGGTCTACAAGAGTTAGTTCCAGGACAGGTTCCAAAGCTACAGAGAAACCCTGTCTTGAAAAAAATCAATTAATCAATCAGGTGTTCATAGGTGTGTGGATCTGTATCAGGGTCTTTGATTCAATTCCATTGGTCCACCTGTTTCTTTTTATGCCAATACCAAGCTGTTTTCATTGCTGTAGCTCTGTAAGAAAGAGTTGGTGATACCTCCAGAAGTTCCTTTTTTGTTTTAGCTATTCTTGGTTTTTGTTTTTTCCTAGGAAGTTGATTATTGTTCTTTCAAGGTCTGAGAAGAATTGTGCTGGGATTTTGATGGGGATTGCATTGAATCTATAGTTTGCTTTTGGTAGGATTGCCGTTTTTACTATGTTGATCCTACCTATCCAAGAGCATGGGAGATCTTTCCATTCTCTGATATCTTTTGCAACTTCTTTTTTCAAAGTCTTAAAGTTCTTGTTGTACAGGTCTTTCACTTCTTTGGTTAGTGTTACCCCAATATGTTTTATGCTATTTGTGGCTATTGTAAATGGTGATGTTTCTCTGATTTCTTTCTCATTTCCTTTATCATTTGTATATAGGAGGGTTACTGATTTTTTTTTAAAGTTGATCTTGTATCCTGCCACATTACTGAAACTATTTCTCATTTGTAGGAGTTCCCTTGTTGAATTTTTAGGGTCACTTATGTATACCATCATATCATCTGCAAATAGTGAAAGTTTGGCTTCTTCCTTTCCAACACACAGGAGTCAGTTCTCTCCTTCTAACTTGTGGGTTCTGGGGATCCAGCTCAGTTCTTTAGACTTGGCAGCAAGCTTTTTTTTTTTTTACCAGCTGAGCTACCTTACTGGCTCCTGGGGGTGGGATTTCCTTGGTTTAGCTGATTGGGGGGGGTGTTCCCTGACTGATGTTTTTTCATTTGGGAAGTTATATTTTGCTCTGTTTTGAACCAGGATCTCTGGTAGCCTAGATTGGCCTCAAACCTACTATACAGCTAGGGATGACCTTGAACCCTGACCCTCACACCTTGACTTTCCGAGAGCTGGGATTGCAGGTGTGTGCAGTCACACTTAATTTCATTTGTTTTCTTTTGTTTTGTTGATTTGTTGTTGTTTTGTTTGTTTTAGACATCTCAGTGTCCTAGGCTGATCTCAAACTCAGCTGTCTTACGGGTCAGTAAGTATCAGGAGTATAGACATGAGTTTGACTTGGTCTTTGTGGTTAGTCTGTCTTTTTTTTTTTTTTTTGCCGGGGGTGGGGGGAGAGGTCAGGAACTTACTATGTAGACCAGGTTGACTCACAGAAATCTGCCTGTTTCTGCCTTCAAGTACTGGAGTGCTGTAGCCAAAGGTAGGCATCTCCGTGCCTGGATTCGTTAGGCTGCCTTTAAAGCTTATCCTTCTGTAACCACTGACCACAATACACGCATAGTTTTGACATAAGATACAATACTGAGTCAAAGGATATGCATATCATCTCTTAACTTCACCACGCATACAAAGTAGATAACTAGTGTAGATGTTTTCTTTCCTTTTCTTACTGTTTTTATTGAGCTATATATTTTTCTCCATTCCCTTCTCTTCCTCTCCCCTCCCCTTCAACCCTCTACCATGGTCCCAATGCTCCCAATTTACTCAGGAGATCTTATCTTTTTCTACTTCCCATGTAGATTAGATTCATGTATGTCTCGCTTAGAGTCTTCATTGTTGTCTATGTTCTCTGGGATTGTAAATTGTAGGCTGGATTTTTCTTTTTGCTTTATATCTAAAAGTCACTTATGAGTGAGTACATATGATATTTGTCTTTCTGGGTCTGGGTTACCTTACTCAATGTGATGCTTTCTAAATCCATCCATTTGCCCACAAATTTCAAGATGTTGTTATTTTTTTCTGCTGTGTCGCACTCCATTGTGTAAATGTACCACATTTTCCTTATCCATTCTTTGGTTGAGGGGCATTTAGGTTGTTTCCAGGTTCTGGCTATGACAAACAATGCTGCTATGAACATAGTTGAGCACATGCCCTTGTGGTACAACTGAGCATCCTTTGGGTATATACTCAAAAGTGATATTGCTGGGTCTTGAGGTAGGTTGTTTCCTAATTTTCTGAGAAAATGCCATATTGATATCCAAAGGGGCTCTCCAAGTTTGAACTCCTACCAGCAATGCAGGAGTGTTCCCTTTACCCCACATCCTCCCCAGCATAAGCTGTCATCAGTGGATGCTGATAAGGCTCTGGGCAGTCTCTCCAGGGGCAGTCTGGGCCAAGCCTCTCTTCTCTAAATTTTTAAGTGCCACCAGTATACATTTGATAATTATGTATGTGCTTCATACTTTATTTCTATTAAAATTATTTTAAATTTTGTTTATATGTCAAATTTTTAAAACCATTATACATAACATATATATGTAATGAACTATTACACATACAAATTAATACTTTAAGTTAATAACATTGTAAATATACTCTCATTTCTTTTCTTTTGGCTAAGGTAAAGTATGAATGTTTATGTCACAAACTATATGTAGTTTTTTAAATTAAATAATATCTCTTTTTTAAATTAAATAATACCTTCATTGTTTAATCTAATTTCCTATATTGAAAACTTAAGTTATTATCATTTAAGAAATTATTATAATATGTATTTGTAGGGGATGCAGTATGAAATTCCCTAATGGATCCTTAAAAATCACAGATAATACCAAGTTCTTTATCTACTGTTTAATCACATATATGATTAATTTTATTTGTAAATTAAGCATAGTAAGAGATTTGCAAAATAATAAAATACAATGATTATTATCATATACTACAATAAAAGTTCTGCAAACACACTCTTCCTCAAAAGATTTTACTGTACTAATTCATCCTTCCTATGATATGAGATGATTCATTGTCTCTATAATGAGATGCTAAAATGAGATAAGTAGCATAGACATAGTAATATAGCATTAAGCAACCACTTAAGCTTTTGTTGAAGAGAAGCATTGCAATGGTGTAGGAGGTTCTTCTGTCTATGTGTTGCTTTCATTGGTTGAATAAAGAAACTGCCTTGGCCTTTTGATAGGGCAGTACTTAGGTGGGTGACAGAACAGAATGCTGGGACAAAAGGCAGTGTGGCAGATGCCATGAAGCTTCTGCCTGAGACTGATGTTGGTTAGAATCTTTCCAGGTAAGCCATGACCTCATGGTGTTACACAGATTTGTAGAAATGGGTTAGATCAGGATGTGAGAGTTGGCCAAGAAGAGGCTAGGTATAATGGGCCAGGCAGTAATTTAATTAATACAATTCCTTTGTGGTTATTTCAGGGTTAAGCTAGCCAGGCAGCAGGATGCAGCCCACTTGCCTCCTACAACATTGCAATACTACAGCATTTGATCTGATAATTAAGGTTCCTATGCAGATGTAGCAGATACACAGCACAGTATTGTTAGTATCTCAGGTGGGATTGAGTGTGATGACATTACATGTGTTCATGATGTTCAGAAAAGCACATAATTTAGCACTTGTTTACCTCTTGAACTCTCTATTTAATATGTGTGGTAAATGGGGTTCACCAAACAGATAACTCAAACCATAGCTTGGATGAGGGGTAACTGCTGTACAAACCACCCTTGAACACATTTGTTGAAATATATTTGGGCTTATCCTTAATTTTGTTCTTAGAATTTATTTCGCAAGCTAATCGCTTGAAGTCTGCACTTTTTTTGTAGGTAGAATGACCACATAGCGATGGTAGAATCGTTGCTTGTAGTGGATGCTAGAGAGATAAGCACAAAGGAGAAACTACTAACTGGTAAGAACATCTTTGTTTTCTCTAGCGGAAATAGGCGACACACCCAGACTGAAGGACTATTGGAAAGTTTAGGGGAATGAAATCTTAAGAGAGAAATGAGCAGAGTTAAAAGAAATGGAGAAGATGATTCAGCAACGGTGGGGAGCCTGAATGGGCGAACTGAGAGTGTTGTTATCTATACCCAGCGACAGCCCGAGTGTGGGACTCAGAAGAAGGGCTATAAAACTTGGACCTTTCCCCATACCTCCAACTGTGCAATGGGATGGGGTCCTGGGTGGGAGGTGAGTACCCCAAACTCTGTCCTCCATCCTCTGATGCTTCCCACCGTGTCTTAGCCCAACAGAAGGAAAGAGTGGATGTGGAGTTCATGACGGGATGTGAAATCTGGGTACCATGAGACACGTAGTTGACATAGGAAGATCACTTAAACCAGCGAGCTCAAGTCCAGCCTGGGCACATGGTGAAAGCTCTGTCTCAAAAACAAAGGAAAATTCCTATAGAGAAAAAAAAAGTAAAATGGGCATGAAGTGTGAGTGGAAGAAACCAAGTATGAGCTCTGAAATTACCCTCTGGTCTAAGGCACTTACCCTGTGCGGCTTTGGTTTGTGGACTTGTAAAGCATATGTGTAGTGATGCTGCCTTCAGAACTGCGACAGAAGTAAGCAGAGAACACTTAGCACAATGATATCTCCTTGCTTATATTCATCCCTGGTTTACCAGTGGACCAATGTCAACTTCGCACCGTGCGGCCCACTTACCACTCCTTAAGCGAGTCATCGGGCAAAGCAGAGGAGCTCTGTACTCTTGTATTTCAGCTTGAATAGATCTGCACACCATGGTGAGATGGCCACTTGTGTTCCAAATCATGCATATAAAGCTCTTATATTCTGGTTTTAAAAAAATCCATACGATTCTTCACAGATTTGGATAATTGGCCACATGCTGTTGGCGATGCTCAAAAATGGTCATTTAAGTATCCTTTTATTATTTTTGGCATCTACTGGGAAATTTAAATAGCCACTGCCAATTTGATTTCTATACAGTCTTTGTTTTTGTTTTTAATGCTGGAATTGAACAGAGTTTAATAAAACGACTGGGTTGTCAACTTTATCAAACTCTACCAAGGATAAACCCATAAAAGCACGCCTTAGCCACCAAGCAAATACTGCTATATAAGTTAGGGACTTTCACAAGTATTCCCTGGGAAGTGCATTTGGATTCACATAGAGTTCATTTCCAAGCAGCTTTGGAAAAGATTTTAGGCTTTCATTTTCCTTTGTTTTCTTTCCCTTACACTAAAAACAAGTGTCGGCATTCAGAAGTCAGGGACTCTGAAATGCCCTCCCTCAGTTCCCAGGCAGAGTAATGAGGAACACAGTGTGTGAATGAATGGCGCCTTGCTGCCCTTTCCACTGGTTACTCCTCCTGGGATCTCACACACCCTCAGCTCTCCATCGTCTACAAATGTACAAATTCCAGAAACACGTACTCTGTAGGTCTTAAACTGCGCATTGTTCTAAGTGCAATTTAAGCACTTAGATGAAATCTCTACGTCACTTAAGAGATCAAACATCCATTTGTGCTGTGTATCCATATTTTATGTGATACCTCCTGAGGAGTCACTTAGGAGCTGTCTCAGGTATTGGCTCCACTAGGAAGCTCTTCTGGTGTTTTATTCAAATAACCTCTTACAGTCACCTGAAAGCAAAAACCAGGTGATGTGTCGATACACCTATGACAGGAGAAAGCCATAAAATGATTCTCTGTCAAGTGAAAGAGGAATCTAGAAGAAACCATAGTGTGTGTGAACTGTTCTGTCTTAAGTTTCAGGTACACACTAGTATTTTGAAACGTGTCCAAAGGGCAGATGGCTGTATATCAAATGCATGAATGTTCTTAAGTTACCAAGCTCTTCTAGGGGATACAATTATCAGATTAATAAAAAGTCGACTACGATCAACACATTGCATTTACTAATCATTATAAAGTTCCAGTTACCGGTTAAGCTTCTACAGATGACGTCGTTTCGTTTTCTCCAGCCCTATAGACAGGTGGCCACATCTTCCAGTGGGGACACAGAGGCTCCAGGCAGCATGAGGTGCTTTCAGTGTCGTGTTCGTTGTGCTGTCAGTGCAGGGTGGGGACACACATTTGCCTCCCGATCTGAGTTCTTGGCTGCTGTGCTCTCCCAGTTCTTTCTTAGTATTTCTGTAGTTAATTGGAATCGTAAGGAAACTGCTGAGAAGAAACAAGAATCCAGACAAGCCTGTTCTGAGTAGTGAGACACAGGTTATTCCCAGAAGTTACCTGTCGATTGCAAACAAGTTCCTTGATTTATTTCTGGAAAACACTGTGTGTGTGTGTGTGTGTGTGTGTGTGTGTGTGTGTGTGTGTGTGTGTGTGTGTGTGTACCTGTTTGTTTCTGTATTTGGGTACCCATCCTCTATGCTTGTATGTGGAAGCCAGACTTCATCCTTGGGTGTCGCTTCCCAGGAATCGTTGAGTTATGGTCATTTACTCCAGGGGCTCATCAGTTGGGTGAGGCTGGATGGCAATAAGCCCCATGAATCCACCTATCTTAGTCTCCATGGCACTGAGATTACAAGTTCACACTGCCATGCTTGAATTTCTTGATGTGGATTCTGGGGATCAAACCCACATCCCCATGTAGGCACAGCAGACACTTTCCCAGTAGCTATTTTCCCCAGCCCTTTACTTCCTGAAAACACCTTCTTAATAGATCTCAATATCAAATTCACAGTGATGGCTGAGCTAAATGAGTTTTACAATCAATGTAGCAAGAAGTTTACCAAGCACTCCGTTAACACTGATAGGTTTTGATTTTTAACAACCAAGTGTTATTCAAGAATATACTTTATACCTGCTGCATCGTGTGGTGAGAGGCATCTTTAATTGTGTATTTATTGACTATGAAAGGATGCAAAATGGAGTCCACGATTTTAATTAACCGTCCCTCCTCTGGCATTTCACTGCTGACTTTAGAAGCCATAGCTGATGGCAGTCACCTGTCAGAATTGTTCTCTCAAGAATGCAAGATGGAGAAATGCTAGGGTTGCCTTTGTAATTGAAAAGGAGAGCCTGGGAAGAAACAGAAACGCGTTGTTTTAGCTTCGGCATAGTGGCTATGCCTTCATCTCCAGCTATCTTCGCCAGCGATTGCAACCCTGCAGTTACTAGCCTGTTTCCCTAGCAGTGGTCTGGCCACTCAGGCCACAGCCTAATGAGAATTCTCCTGCAATCGCTGGCCCTGCCACTGCCACTAAAGGCAGCTTTAATCAAATCTATATCCTTCTATTTATAGATAAGGTTTAGCAACTAGTTAATCCTCTGTCCTTGCTGGCATGCACAGAAGACCTGTGCTTATGCTTTGCCAGACCACAAAAAGCTGCACCAGTCCAAACCCCGCCCTACTACTTCCTGTGTCTCTCTATCTCTCCTAGATAACCTCTGGTGCTCTATGATTACTTTCTGTCAACTAGTTGCTAACTCAACCTCCTGACCCAAGGTTGACTTTATTTAATTAATGCAAATGCAAACTCGGGGTTCACAGTGTGATTGCATATCTCCCAACATATTCCCCTTAGTATCTAAATAAAAAGGAAAGGTTTTAACTCTGATACAATAAAATTATATAGAAGAGGAACAATTATCAGGTATTGTCTAAGGAAAACGAAAGGGTTTTAACTTTTGCACAATAAAACTATGTACAATAAGAAAAATTATCAAACTAAAGATTGCATTCAAATCTTCAGTCCATTTGTATTTGGTGGATTCAGAGAAACTACTCTATTATCTGTCCTATCTTGGTGAGTCCAGAGTTTTGTACCTAATTCCCTTTATGTTTGAACTTGTGTTAGCAACCTGAGACTATCTTCTTACTTCAAATATTTTCTTAGATAAACAATTTAAACTTTTATGTCTCTCAATTTTATTCCTTTATATCTCTTTTGGGACTTTCTTCCCTGAGCTTGGTAACAAGGAAAACTGTAACTATAATGATTTTATTTTTAATTCCATCTGAGACCCAAGAAGGATATAATATTACCTTAGTAAATAGGAAGTACAGAGCAAGCAACTTCCAAAACTATAGAAATGAGAGAGACATCTGGCTGCCATGACAGTCACCCAAGGGTCCTCTGCAACACTGGAGTAACCATCTTTGGCCTATAGGACTAGATTATCTGACAAACTTTTCTGTAAAGCAAGACTTTTGAAGAACTGTCCCACCTTGTCTTGGCAAAGTTTGGCTGTCTTTTTCCTTTGTGTCTTCTTGTCCAGTTTGTATAGCATATTGTCAGCAGTCAAGGCAAAAGCAGTTTCTTGCCAAAATGGTGAGCTTTGCCACAATGAAAGCAAACACCATTTGAACTTTCTTTGATGCTCATCATCCTTTATGAATAGATTGGTGCTGCCAGGAGAAGTCATGTCTCACTGTTATGAAAAACCTTAGATTATTAAACATCTTAAATGCTATATTCTGTAGGACTATGAATCATTTGAAGATCACCCATCTATTTAAAATATATCTGTTTAACCTTGAAAACATACCTATCATGACTATAAGTTTGATTGTTATAGATGACTAACTACTAACCTGTATTTCTTAATTATTCTAAACAGTTTATAATAATATTTTTCAAGGACTAGGACCTTACATTACATTTTTAAATGAACTGCATAAGTACAATACCTTAAACAAGAGTAGAAACATATATACAGTATAACAAATATAACCTTAAATTCGCATCAATATACAAAAATCCATACCAATATAAAATATTTGAGATGAATAGTTGTCTTTTTATTTTATATTCCTATATATCACTAAATGATTACAAACCTACCAAATGACCAAAATCCACCCACTCCATCTCTTGCGAATGTGGGCATTATGTTCTCTAGACTGCTTTCTGTTGTTTGGGGATGATGGCATCCCCAGGGGACCCTGAGAAAATTGATATAGTGGTCAAGTCCTAGGAAAACTAGCTATAACATTGTCCAGTCTCTGTGTAATGGGGAAATACAATGTTTATTGGAAGTCTTAGATAGAATAGTTTGTGTGCCTGGACCATTTCAGCTAGGAGCCTTGAAATTTTTCTGAAGGCATAACGCCGAAAAAACTGCAACAGAGGCACTCTGAAAGGCCAGATCACCTGCATCACCCATTGTCATTGGTGTCTGGTCCCCTTGCTCTGAAAACACACAAACTTTTAAATGTAACGTTTATCTGCATTAACACAAGTAAGGACTGTGCATTGTACACAGGCCAGCCAAAGATGATATTTTGTTTTATGTTTGAACAGGTAAAAGACATCTGTCAACTTTATATTTTGTTTGACCTGTATAGCCAAACCTCTATCCATGTCATACAAAAGGATGGCATGTAATAATGAGTCATGAGGACTCTGTAACCAACAAGATTTATCATGTCTCATCGAGTTTCAGAGTTGGCTCCATATCAAGGGATCAACATGTATGTCACATGTTAAGGGATCAACATGTATGTCACCTGTCTTGTAGTTTTTCTACGTTTATTTCTTTATGTCTGTAGCCAAGATTTTCAAGGAGTCTCCCCCAATCAAAACTGGTCTCTATTAATTTTGAAGGAATCCACAGCCTGTCATTTCCCATGGAAACAAAAGCATAGCCTCTCCCCCAATGAAATACATTTTCTGAAGTCCATTTTAAAGATATTCTGTAGCAGACTTTCTTGGACTCTTAGACCCCAAATCATGACATGTAGACTTATTATTAGCTTATGCTTGTCTCATTAGACCTTATAACTTAATTTAACCTATTTATTTTCATACACATTTTGCCTCAGGGCTTTTGACCTTTCTTCTCTCTGCCTGCCAGTCCCACCTATTCCTCTGCTGCCTAGCTATTGGCTGTACAGCTTTTGATTAGATCAATCAGGTGCCTTAGGCAAGCAAGGTCAAACAAATGTAGCACATCTTTACATAGTTAAAGTAATATTCCACAACAACATCTCTAACGTATCTAGGCAGGTTTAATTCAGCAATTCCTTTTACAACCCCATGTCTCTCAGCAGCTGTAATTTGCTCATCAGCATTCAAAAAATTCAAAGTCAACAAAGCATCGAACAGGATCCAGATTCCCTGTGTATTTCCCATCTTTACACGGCTTATTCTTTTTATATTACTTTTTACTCTTTCTTTAAAGATATTACTTAATATTTAAGAACTCTTTATTGTTTTTTATGACTATATATACCCATTTTCTTTTCTTTCTTAAGCACCTCCACACACTGTAACCAATTTACTGCACGCCTGTAGCATTCTCTGATCATATGAGACAAATTTTAAGTTGCTAAGTGACAACTAATCCCTTCATTGGCTGGCTCTGGCAGTTGGCTCCGCCCCCTCCTCAGGTCTGCAAGAGCCCAGCCTTAAACCCATGGGCCTGGCCAAGAACTGCATTTAACTAGAAGAAGCTGTGTTTAACCCAGAGCGGCATTTAATCACCCCAACTGCAGGAAGTTGGTGCCCTCACTGTGACGGGCATTTTTTTACTTAGCATGCAGTTTCTACTTAGCATGCTGGCTTCTCAAGTGTTCTGTTGCACAGCAATGCCTCCTAAAGGAGCTGCACCCTTTCCTTCCTTCCTTCCTTCCTTCCTTCCTTCCTTCCTTCCTTCCTTCCTTCCTTTCTTTCTTTCTTTCTTTCTTTCTTTCTTTCTTTCTTTCTTTCTTTCTTTCTTTCCTTCTTCAACTTTATCAGGCAATGTGTGGAAATTCAGTCCCCATATTGGGCATCAGAAATGGCTAAAGAACAACATGGTAATAACATGGCCAGATAAGCTGAGCTTCTAGCATTTGTAGGATAAATCTTTGAGTAGATAACAGGCCAATTTAAACTTAAAAGGAAAATAAAAGAAGAAATCACAGACTTTGACTCATGTAATACTTTATAATGTGAAAACAATGGCTTTCTCTGAGGGTTTTCCATTAGTCCAAAGAGGTAAAGACATGAAGGTCAAAGATAATGGGTCCCCATCTAGCACTAGACTGCTTTGCCAAGCACCTGGGGCTCATTTTTGTTTCTCCGTTAGGATAAAAGCCAGAGAGAACTCTCTATGCTTTAAACAGTTTCTGTACCAGGTACCCACATGGAAGGATGAGTTGAGGAGGCCAATTTATCCAGCAAATGTGCCCCTGCAAGTCAGGAATAATTACCTCCCTTGACATCTGAGGAACCTCTACCGCATCCCAGTGGATTATCTGTGGATAGTCATTCCGAGTCATTCTCAGAGACTCCACCATAGCAAGTGAGCTTATTTATTTATTTCTACTTTAAGAACTTCACCTCTGCAGAATTCCTTTTAAGGCTGGCATCCTGCATAATGAATGGAGATGCAAGCTGTGTTTTATTAGCAGGTATCTCCCTGCTGCAGGCACCACCTGGAGAAGTTCGCCTCTGCTTGGTGTGCAAGCCTCATTTATTTTCCAGTGCTTTCTCCTGTGGGCAGATGCTGGCCAGTTGCATTATTAAATTATCATTATTGCATTGTAAAGTCCTGGCATGATCAGGGCCTGAGTTGGGAAAGTTAGTGTTGCCTGGGAATGTGTTTCCCCCTTTCTCAAACTGCCCCAACTGGACATGTGTGTTTTGCTGGGTCTACAGCACACAGGAGTCTCTGAAGGCAAAGGGGTGTATAACCAGCTGAGGTATCACTGCTAAGTGCAGGGAATGAAGGATTTATTGTTAAGTGGACTGTTCTGGTCTGGAATCTACTGGACAGTTCATAGTGTTTTATGTCTTTTATTTTTTAGGGGGTGGGAGGCATTTGACATTCAAAACTATTTGACATTTTCTCAGTTATAATGTTATTTAAAAAGCTACGCCACTAATATACTTACATATAATTTATTTAGTTTACATAAGCTTTCAAAGGCTATCTATTCTCAGTAGAAAATTTTTTAATTAAAAATATTTGATTATTTCTCCAAGCTTCCTTAAATTTACTCTTTAGTTCTCTCCCGCCCCCTTGATAACTGGCATAGCATTATATATAATGAAGAAAATCATTATTGTAATATTTGAAATATTTTTGCATTAATCCTCATATCACCAGTGCCAACAAATGCCATTGGGGCTGGGGCTTGTACCATCCACTCTACTGGAAGGAAGGAATGGGTCACCAACACACCCATATAGTGTGCCACGGTGTGCCACGGCCATACTACAGTAAGTTTTAGCATACTGAAATTTTACTCTCAGAAATGTCCATTGCTTTTCAAATCTCAGAGGGACTGCAATGCTGGAAATCAAATCCAGGTCTTACAGAAAGCAAACAAACCCTCAACGACTGTGCTACATTCCAACTTCAAGTCTTTGTGTTTGTTACAGTGTTTATTTTGATATTTCTCTTGATATAAAAAAAGTTCCTGTATGTTTTAGTATATATTTATGTACTAAATAAGCATCTTGATGAATGAAGGAGTTATTGAATGAACATGTAGTTATATAGTCTTTCCCCGGAACATTTGTGTGTGACATTGTAGAAACAATGTCAATAACAAAATAATAAAACTGATACCTTACTTGCCTGTCTTTCTTGTTTGGTCTCTGACTTGGGAGCCTCTTTGCAGTGACTGCCTTCCGCTGTCACGTGTGGCCCAGATTGGCCATGGACTCAGCCAAGGACAACCTTAAACTTCTAAACCTCAGGCTTCTACCACTGCAATTCTGGAACTACATCCATGCACAGCCACACCCAGTGGCTTCATGCAGTGCTGGGGATGGACTCCCGTGCTTTGGCATGCTAGGCAAGCATTCCCCTGCCTCGCTTCCAGCTCCTCCCTCACCAGTAGTCTCCTCATTGCCATCAAGCCATCATGGTGTCCTGCCTGCCCTTGCTTGAAAGCCTCCAGGGGCTTCTTCTTGCCCCTGTCGTCAGTGTGGGTAGACACTCTCTGTCCCTGACCAAAGTCCTCCCCGCACCCAGATCACCCTTTTACTCAGTGATGCTGTGATCACTTGGCCCTGCAATCCACCCTTGTCCTGAGCCTTAACCTGCCGAGTGCTTCATCTTAGAACTCTTTTCATCTTTCCCGAGGTGACTGTGTCTCATGTTGGTCTCACGAGGAGTCCTTTACCTTTATACAGCTGCCACAGGCATCGCCGCCACCAGCCAGGACAATGCTTTCTCTTTGTATGCCTTTGAGATAGCTCATTAATAAAACAGAGTAGCATGTGGCCGCTTACTGTTTTTGCCAAGTCAGATGAAGTATTAATAGAATTTAAGTGGAGATGTCCCACAAGGGTAAGCTTCTCTTCCATAGATTTATCTTGACTCTTTTGATGCTGATGGTCTCTCCGCTCATCCCCAGACACCCATGTTTGTTGTAGGCAGGCAAACGCTGTGCTAAGTGGTTGACATACTTTACCCATTTGATCTCCATGTTCACTTTATAGTGGATTCTGTTACTTTCACCTATTTTATTGACAAAGGCATGTTCAGTGGTTCTCAGAAGCACAGGCCTTCTGAGTGGCAGCTGGGGTTCATTTTAGGCTTAGTGACCTGGATTGTCTGCAAGAACTATTTAGCTATTGATTCGCAATTAGTGGATTAATGCCCAGTAAGTACTTTGAGTATTTGAAAACAGCGCTTTTTGTTTGCTGAGTGTCTCCCATTTATCCCTCCACCCTGCCCTGTGCTGTGCTGTGGAGTTTCTCTGCTGGATGCCCTATTCCCCAGGTATTACCTTCAATTTCTTCCTCACAATGACCACACCTTTGCAGATAAGCTACTGATTACCCCATCTGGATGCTTTGCGTGCCATTTGTTTCTTGCCTACCTGGTAATCAACTCACCACCTTTTATCAAACAAGTACAGCGGCAAAACCATCAAACCCAACTATGCTTTTGCCCTTCCCATTTGTGTCAAGCATTTACAACTTTCACCTTTGTTTCGAGGCTTTCTCACAGAATTGACTGATGAAATTGAAGGCTGCCGTATTTCATGCCATCCTGAAAATAAGAAGCATAGCACATCCACAGGCAAAGGGCAGGTTTCCAAGAAATTTGACTTAGAACCATTTTCCAATGACTTTCAGAGAGTGGGCTCTGTGTCTAAGCAAGGTGTCTTAGCCACCAGACCCATGACTGACGGAATATCATGCTTGGAAACAACCTACTGGGATTTACTTATGTAAGTTTATATACAAGGAAAGTCATATGTTATTTCATAAAAAGAAAAACGGTTTTACATAAATAGAGGAGGAAAACTTTAGACAGAAGCACAAAAAATAAACGGTGCTGTGCAGATCAACAGGTATTCTAGAAATATTGCTGAATGTATGCTTTCTCAATGAATTTTAGAAAGAGTAAACAAGAACAGAAATGAAAAGAAAATTATTTCTTTAGTTGATTGGTTGATTCTGCCAGAGGACCAAATGGCACCAGGACTCTGTGCCTGGGATTTGGGGAACGCTGGTGTAGCTGGGTTTGATACCAGCTGTGCTCTCACCTGGAATGCTTTCCTCCTCTTTCCAGGTCTTCCTCATCCATCTATTCCCCGCTTTCTCAATCAAATTTATGATGGGGAGTTCCCCTCTGTATGCTGTGAATAGCATTGGTTAAAAAAGGAACTGCTTTGGACCTATAGTAGAGCTATACGGGAACAGAGCTAGGTGGGGAAAAGTAAGCTGAATGCCAGGAGGAAGAAGGGCGGAGTCAGGGAGAAGCAATGGAGCCTCCAGAGAAAGACGCTGGGAACTTTACCCGGTAAGCCATAGCCTCTTGGCAATGCACAGATTACTAGAAATGAGTTAAACTAAGATGTAATAGTTACCCAATAAGAAGTTAGAACTAATGGGCCAAGCAATGATTTAATTAATAGAGTTTCTGTGTGATTATTTTGGGGCTAAGCAGCCAGGAACCAAAAGGCGGCTTCCTCCTACAAATTTATTCTTTGACTGTTGTATACATGTATACAAAGTGTTCTGAATTTTCTTCCTTTTCACCCAGTAATTTCCTATTTACCACTCTAGTCGGCAACATGGACCTAGGAGAACAGAGCCTAAAAATGAAGCAGACTAAAGCTGCATGCAATAGTCAACTTCATTCAGCGCACCAGACAATTGTTCTCTGAGAGTTAAGAATCACATGAGCAAGGTCACAAGTCACAAGGGCAAACCTCACGTGGTGCAACCATGTTTTTCCATAGAGGCACATGCATAACAGCAGCTAAAGCACGCTCACTTCTCTCTGCCACATGTGGGAGGAGCACAGAAATACATTCCAAGAACAGTTCTGTGTTTTTGAAGAAACTGAGGTCAAAAGTACCTTGTTTCCTTGAAGTTTTCTCATAAGCGCTCAGAATCCCCCTTGAGCAATTTCATTCTTGGGCTGTGTTCCAGCAATTTCCCAGTGTGGGTAACCAAAGATGCTACGCATTCCATGCTGGACCCTGCCCTAAAGCTGGGTTGTTTCACTATTTCATAACCCTTCTCCCACTCTTCTGGGTCTTATTTTTTTCTGCTCCCCTCTTCCTTGATGTCCCCCAAGCCTTAGAGTGGGAGATTAATTAAATGTCTTGTTCAGGACTGAGCTTTCTTTCTCCTTGAACTTGCTCTTTACTCTCTCAGCCTACACAATACCTTTCAGGATTCCTGGCATTGCCTACCTCATGCAATGTCTCTCATTATTAATGTCTTCAACTGTCATTTCAATCATTCATCTCAAAATTGTGTTTAAGTTTCTGTCTCTACACTGAGGGAGGGAAGACATTGCCACCCATCTTTCTAGAACTCCACATTGAAGAAGAACCCATTAAATGTGAAACTGAATGAATTTGAGCCAAACAAGATCAATACTTTTTTCTCAGTGAGAGATATAATTCACAGAAATAGTAGTTTTTAAAATGTATGTTTAGGAGGCACAGATTACATATATCCTTACTTTTTGTCTTCATGGAAATTACACTTTAAAAATTGTTATTGATAACTGATACATGCAATATATTATATAAAGTATGTGTATATTATATAGATAATTTCCATAAATAGTAAGTAACATACATGATATACATAATACACTATGATATACATCATTAACATATACAACAAGTAATGCATATTTTATATAGTAGTGACAAAGTGCTGGGTAAAGTTATATGGTATAGGAATAGTAGACTAGCATGCATTTCTAAGGCACTTTTTTCTCTCTCACTGAGTTGTTCATGAATCTTTCTCTAGTGAAGTAACATCTGGGGACAGGTCTGCATGAAGTAAGGGAGGGATTCCTGGGAAGACGGGGGTGAGTCCTCCAGCAAGTAGCACCAGCAAGACCAGAGAATCTGAACTGACAGCCTGCTTGTCAGAAGCCAAAGTGGGGAGGAGAAGGAAACAGTGGAGTGGGTAGCCAATAGGGCGGTGTCATGTAGGGCCTTGCCAGCCGTTTTTGACTGTGACAGAAACCACTGGAAGCCTAGAGGGAACTTGATGGCGTGATATGATTTATAATTTTAAATTTTTACTTTAGTTTTGTGTATAGAAGGGACTGAAAGAGACAAGGGAAAGGTAAGCCATCTGTACTCACTGATTATATGCCTGAGAATTGAGCCTGGCTTTAAGGCCTGTAGTCCAAGCTACCCCATGAGAAGGTCACAGATCTTAAGGGAGAGTCACTAATAATTATACCTTCTAATGTTTTTATTCATGTACAATGCATTCAAAGTAGCATTTATCATAGGCATTTGGTTTCCTTCTACTATTCTACTTAAGATTTACACTTAGTTCAGTTTATCCTTTTTTTAGTAAGTCTTTTAAGGTAGCACTTAATGACTAATTAGCCAGTAGAATCCAGAGTTCTATCTGGGGCAAGAATGTGTTCCTATGACAAATTTGTTTATTCACCTTCTCAAAAGCAATTGAGTTTCTGTATTTCTCTCCGATGTCTGAAATAGTGTCGGCCTTCCGGAGGAGGTAGGATATTTTTGCGGGCCATCCTAATTTTGTATTGCCTTATTTTTAATGCCCTCATCTCCACTTCACATTACAAACTTCGTCACACTGCTGTGTGCTATTAGAGCTGTCGTCACCATGGGGAGAAAATGACTAATTGAAGCTGCTTATTGATATAAAAGAGCAGGTTGTGACACTTGGCAAGAATGCTGGAGCGATGGGCTCCAGCTGATGTTATGTAAAAATATTCAGCCATGAAATATGCACTTACGAGTGGTTTTCTGAAGATGTGTGCAGAATGCAAATAATCTGTGTTGTAAGGAAATGTGCAAATTAAAGATGTGTCTGGCCAGTTAGGGTATAGAACAGTGAGGCCGCTGTGTGGGAAGGGTCACAGAATGAGCTGGAACTTGTAGCAATGATACTAAGGAACAATTATAATTATTATCAAAGCCTATGTTCACTAACAAAAGAATGATCTCGCCCTCATCCTACTAAAGAATGAAGGCATCAGTTATCGGGAAATGGATGCTGAACCTGTGCTAATTTGAGATTCTTTCAGTAGCAGGTATGTTGGCAGCATGAAAGGGAGCATGCATTTACATGTTGTCTTTGGAAGTCCAGTGTCCTGTAAATGTTGAGATACATACATGCTTTGACCCACCTGTTGCATTTTGTTGTCATTTGCCTTAGAAATATTGGCATGTATGTTCACAAGAATATGTGGACAACAAATATTTATCATGGCCATGCATTTGCCAAGAAATGATTTAAGACAGTGTAAGTGTCCAAGCAGTAGGGGATTCAGTGAATAAATGGTTTTCTATCCACGCTTTATAGTCTCTGTGGAACAGCTGAGCTATCATAAAGAACATCTCTGTGACACTGTGGAGAACGGATTACAGATGCTATTATCTGTGATCACAGATTTTAGAAACATATAAGGCATGCTTACATATGTGTAGTTGAAGACTGAATATTGGATCATAACAGCATTCTGTGTTTTTATTTCTTCATATACTTATTACCTATTTGAAAACTATAAGGTAAGCAACTGTCAGCACTGATATGTCTATCTGTTCGTTCTCAGCTTTACAAAGGTCTTTCGTTCCTTCCAGGCTGTGTTTTGTTCGGAGAATGGTCGTCGGTATGAGATTGCATATCTTCTGTTAAAATACCTTTCATTAGAATATCCTTACATTTTTATTGAGGTGGAACTTCCCCTTCCTTCATAATGTATGACTGCAGAATACAGTTCAGCACTTTGTTCCCCAATCCCCATGCTTGATATCCTGAATAGCTCTTTAAAAAACTTGTTTGAAATAATGGCAAAATTATCAAATCCACTGTCTGTAACCTTCTAATAGGTATACTCATGAAAATGCTAAGAATCAAGGACGCTTTTCAACAACAAACAAAAATTAAATGCTAATAATGATATGTATCATCAACATTTTAAAAAACCTATAAAACCCCCAACTACATGAACAGCAGTGGTTTAAACACAGCCCAAAGCTGCATCACTCTTTACTATCGTGTGTGGTACCACGAGGCCCTGAGAACAATACTTAAAGTTCTATTAATCATCATTACAGGAAGAGCCGTGTGGTTATGTTCATAAACCCCATTGCTCATGTTGTGTTTTTAGTTAGGGGGTGGCAAAAGAGTCAGAAGTAAAAATGTGCTCCTCAAAAAGTTGAATAACAACTTGTGAATTACACCCTCTGCTGCTGCAGAAGCAGCTCTTTATGCGCGGATCTGTCCTAAAGCACACGGAGGTGTGTGAACCATGTAGCGGAATCAGAGCTTATTTTCCCTGGGTGGAGACTGAAGTTTATGTTTCTTCTAAAGCTCCTTCCGTTCCACCATTCCACCGCTGCTGTCTAAGGGAGAGAGAAATTTACAAGTTTCTGCTTAACAATACAAACAAACAAACAAAAAACCGCTAGCTCCAGAACGGTAAAGGTGAAGTTTGCAAGTTGCCATTTGACAACCCTGACACAGAATTTTGTTGGTTTGTCTTCCTGTTCTTCCACCAGGTGTAGTAAAATTTATAAGGTTAGTGAAAATTCCTTCATTATTAATACTAGGTTGTACGGCTGGTGGGGCGTCCACAAATGGCTTATGAACATATCTGCAGAGAGTGCTTTCGGGCACATTGAATTTATAATCATTGTTAAGAACATGCAGAGATCCTTATTCCCAGCCATGTGTTCCCATGATCCCCCTCTGGCTCCTGAGTCTCTGGAGTACTTTATGTGTGTCTGGTAGGGTCTGGTGTGGAAATGATCCACTTACTGCATGGAGCTTGTCTGACTGCATGGCCCTCTTCTTCCATGAACCTTCCCCTTCTCTTCCATCCTCTCCTCCGAACATGGAGAGTAGTTACTGCATGCACAGTAAAGTGAATGGATGATTCATAACTTTAAGACATAATTTTTATTCTTATCATGTATTGTTACCAAAATATTTTATTAGCATAGTATTTTCTTGTTTTTAGAATTTCAGGATAATCTGTGCCCCATTTCACTGACTGTATTATTTTAAGCTCCTTGAGGGGAGAGAGCATGCTCTAAAATTTCTTATGTTCCCATTGGAGCATGCGTGCAGCTGTATAACTGAGACCCAATGGCTGCTTAGCCACTCAAGAGAACAGAAGGAAGAAAGGGGGAAAGTAACAGGTAACCCTGTCACCGCTGATCTGCAAAGACACCTCCTATCGAGTCTCCGTCTTCCTGTGTGTGGTTTAAATGCATGTCTCCCAGCAAGAGAGGAAATCTTTCCACTACCCTTGCCTTTTGACTGGCTTTCTTTTCTTTTCCTTCTTTCTTTCCTTACTATTTTTTTTTTTTTACTTGAGACGGGATCGCACCATATAACTTTGATTGACTTGCCTGGACTGGAACTCACTATGTAGAGTGCTATCCTGAAACTCACAGAGATCTGCCTGCTTCCGTCTCCTGTGTGCTGGGATTAAAGGTGGGCCACCTTGCCTGGCCCTTTGACCTCCTGACAAGCTTAATCAATGAGAAATGGCTGAAAGGCCCTGTCTCAGTGTCTGAGACGACATCTCCATGGGTAGACTTCTGATCTCACTCTCCTAGTGCATGGAGCCATCCTGTAAAGTGTGGCCATGGAGCAGGAAGTAGGTCACTTGGAAAACAGCACAGAGACATAAACAGAAGCAAGCCCAGTAGAGAAAGCCAACTTGGATCTGTGAGTTCCGGCTACCCTATGCAGCTGAGACCATGTGGGGCAGCAGGGAGTCAGCCTACAGAACCCCGCCCAGTTAGAAAGTGTGGGTCATGGCTCAGACGCAGCATCTGCTCGCCTAACGCTTGGAACATTTGTTTGCCTGGCTGGTGGCTACTGGTACTGTTCATGGGAGGTGGAGAGTAAGTCTTTAGGAAATGGGTCTGTACAGCAGAAGTAGGCCACTAGAGACAAGAGAGCTTTGAAGGTTATTAGCCCCTCGTTTCTCACTAGAGAAAGCTGTAACCCTTTACCCGCTGACAGAGACACCACAAGAATCTACACCACGAACTTTACCACGTACCCTTTATCTTTCATGTATCTGTCTCCCTAACATTTCCCACCTAGAAATAGACCTGCTCCTTTGTTCCGTCCTTCCTCTGAAACTGTAGTTCTCTTTTAAGAACTATGCAAAGCCAAGTACAAGTCTAAAGTGTTGGCATTGCTCGCTGCTGGCTATTCCCAGCATGTATACACAATGCACACGTTAATAAAAGTTTGCTTTTCTGTAGTTAGTCTGTCATGTGTCAGTCTAGCTGACGGGGCCCCAGCTGACACATCTAGGATGATAAAGGGAAAAGGATTTATCTCAGAGCAAGCACTTCTATGTACAAGTAGTTGCTGTGGTGAATTGTCATTATTAATGACTGTCACCAGGCATCCATTTTGTTTAAATGCACATCAGGCCTGGGAGTATACAGTTACTCTTAGCTAGTGGATAGGGAGGGTCCTTTAAGAATTCATATACTACCTTTATGCAAACAGAGGGAAGACAGGAGTTTTTCTTGCATATACTCCTTTTAAATCACCACAAGTTCAAAATAACCCTGAATGCATATTGACATCCTTGGTGTGGGATCTTCTGGCCCTCTTTGTCCTTGTATACTGTCAACTTTTGTATACAAGATGATCTCTAAAAACTGCATGTGTCAAAGTCTGGTTTTGAAATTAGTCCAGTCTTGGAAAGATGATTGGATCATCAAGGTTCTTTCCTGAGTATTGGATGAATTCACAAATGAGTTTATCATTTTATGGTATTATTGGAAGGTGATGGACATTTTCAGAGGTGGGGGCATCGCACTGACGTAAGTGGGCCATGAGGGTGTCCTGAGAGATTGTGTCTTGTCCCGACACTTGCCTGTCTCTCTTTGTTTCTTGGCTACTGTGAGATGGGCTGCTGTGCTCCACCGTGCCCTTCATCAAGATGCTGAGCCCTTACCTTGGACCTAAAGCAATGGAACCAAGCAAAGATGAACCAAGACCTTTGCTACCTTGAGCCAAAGCCAATCACCCCTTGAAAGCTGTTCCTTCCGGTGTCAGTCACAATGATAAAGGACAGGCCGGTGCGCTTTCATTTCCTCGTCTAACTTTTCCAGTTTACCGAAGAGGAAATGCGTTCAAGGATATTGAGTTACTAGCCTATTTACTCAATGGGTAAATCAGAATTCAATTTCAAGTCTGATTCAGTTCCACAGTCCAGATGGATATCTGTTTGATCATGCTACCTTTGCCTTTACCACCCAAACAGAAACCTAGTCCTCTTGAAGTCCCGGCCCCCAGGTGACATGGACTTGGGTGTGGGTTCTCTTCTTATTCTGTTTATTCTTGTTATAGAAGCAAGGGTAGTGATACAGTGCACTCATGTAGTTGGTGTGGGGAGTTGATTTGGAATGTGTGTGTCTGCTCATGTATGTGTTTAAAGTAAAGGTAGAGGCATTATTGAAGTCATTATTTGGAAGGTTTAATTTTTTTATAGACACCTTAATATAATTACTGTCAGCATTTTGTGGTGATTTTTAAAAACCTGCTGATCTAAGGAATGCATTTACTAGAATAAGTAAAGATTATTCTTTTAAATTTGAATTGTTTCTTCATTTTTCACTACTTTGCCTCCTGTAAAAAAAAATTAATGCCACCTCTTTCCCTCTATTTCAGACTTACTGGTTCACTCTGTGGCATCCATCAGACAGAGACCACTAGTGTTGGAGGTTTTTAGCAGAACATCACAAAATAAACCTTTAAAAACTGATTTTGAAAGACTCTGATATGAGACTTGGTTTGAAATTAGACTCCAGGACATGTCCTCTCTGTAGGCTTTGAAGGGCTCGTCTATGTTCTCTCAAAGGTTAAAGAAACTGGCAGTGTTGGAAAAGGTGGTATTCTGTGGGTCAAACCAGTGCCCTGCAGGAAAGCCACTCTGTGTGTGACCTGGGCTTACTGAAGACACCGGACCTCGGATCGGATGTTTGCTCAGCTCTCAGTGTCCTTTACAGTGGACTTGAATATGGTTTAAAGTCATGTGAAGGTGAAGAGGGAGAGACGGAGAGAGAGAGGGGGAGGAAAGAAGAGAGGAGAGGAGAGAGGGAGGAAGAGAGAGAGGGGGAAGGAGGAAGGTAGAGAGAGAGGGAGAGAAAAAGAGGGAGGGAGAAAGGGAGAGAGGGAGGGACAGAGAGGAGGGTTAGAAAGAGAGGAACTCAAGTGATAGCTTCGGTGCATTTGTGGTAAATGAATAGCATGTGTGAGACCTTCCAGGACCTCCTTTAAAGGAAGACTGTTTGCTTCAGTAGTTTCAGATGAATAAATTGCCGTAAATTTTATTGTCCTCTTCATCTAAGGAGGGAGGCGACTTGGGGTGGTAACAGGCTTTGACTGGGTCCTGAATCATTAAGAACAAACAGTGTCTTTCTAAAGAACATAGAATCCATTCATCTTCCCATTGCTTGCTGTTCTTCGGCACAAGAACTGATGGTCTCTTGGTAAAACCGAGATTTCCTTAGCTATTCTGACGAATCATGTACAAGACTGAGTTTGCAAACTTGCATAAAATAAAGGCTCTTGTTTTTTGTTGTTGTTAATAAAAATCTTTATTGGAATATAGTCACATTACCCTCCCACCCAAATTAAGGGGGAAAAAACAAGGCTGAACATGAAAATAAGAAATCCTGGCCAGAGTCCCTTAAGAGTTCATAAACAACTATGTGCATTTAAATGCTAGCTCAGAGAAACGGCAGAATTTTCAGATTGTTACTAAAACATTTCTGTATTTTAAGCAGATGTTTCTTCTTTACAAATCTTAAAACTGTGAAGTCATGCTACTAAGTACTTGAATCAAAACTGTTCTACATAAAAACAAAAGCAAGAGACCATGGAAAAAGAAACCTTCATGCTCCTCATGGCCCAAGAGCAGGGTTCTAGTAACTGAGACAGTTAGCAAGAGAGCCCGCCATTGGAAGAATAGTTGATATGCGGAAAAGAAAGGCTCTTTGCTTTTGCATACAGGACTCGGTCTCCTTGTCGGTTTTTGAGAGAATTCGCGGATCTGGGCATAACACAGAACCTAATGTAGGAACTTAGATCAGATTAATAGTCCCCTATAATTTTATTCAATAGTGTTTTCATGAAATATTAATAAGTACAAAGTTTAATTTTTTTGTGTGTTCCCAGAACAGGAAGAAAAGGAGAGAAGAGAGAGAGAGAGAGTGAGAAAGGAGAAGGCCTAAGATAGTCCGCAAAGCTGACCTTGGTATTAAATAAAGAGGGACTAGAGGTGAAAGGCGAGAGCTGAATTGGGATCAAGAGCTCAGTGTGAGCGCTCTTGATTGGTTGCAGCCTCGACTCTCTCTGCCTTCTTTCCCCTGGCTCTGAGATGCTGCCACAGTCCTGCATGGCCCCTTGAGAGGTTAGATCATGGATGCTGGTCATACCTCTGGGGTGCTTTTCAGGAGTCTATTTACACACTGACCCCCACCAATAGCTGCCCTTGCCTTGTGTCTGTGTTTTCTACAGACTCTGGCTCCAGCTAGGTTTCTATTGTCACTCAATATCGCACGTAGCTATGATACCAAGTTTCTTGCTCACAGTCTAGAGCAGTGATTCTCAACCTTGCTAACGCTGTGACCTTTTAATACAGTTCCTCATGTTGTGGTGACCCCAACCATAAAATTATTTTCGTTGCTACTTCATAGCTGTAACTTTTATACTGTTATGAATTGTAATATACATATCTGATATACAACCACCAAGGGGTCAGGACCCACAGATTGAGAACCACTGGCCTAGAGGCATTCCTATGACCTGGTTTCAGCACGAAGGCCTGCAACACTTCCTCTGAGCTTCTTGACTACAGGGTTCATGAGTGGCTGACACTGTTGAGTGTCGCAAATTAGGTCGGCACGATAAATAACCAGGGCAGTTCAAGGATAACAATTATATTTTTAATGGTTATAAGGGGAAACTCACACTGCAAGAGTGGGAGGTCCGACTTCCTATCTGTCCGGCCGGAGTCGCGCAGAGAGAGCGCACACCTAGTTTCTCCCAGTTTTTCTTTCTGGGCTCCAGGTAGCCACACCTTAACTAGATGTGATTGGTTGACAGAGTTTCCCCATCAGCTGAGTTCTTTAAAAACAGTGTCCTGTGGCCACTTTAGTAGAGTGGAGAAAGGGTTTCCTTCATATCCCTCCTCCCTCTGTTGCATGCAGATTTCATAACTTTCTCCCATTCTTTCTGTTAAAGTCTTTTACTAACAGCCAGGTAATGAGTTTCTGAGGCTTTCTGTCTAAGCACAGATCTGGTCACTCCCCACCAGGGACAGGAGTGTCCCCAACATCGCCAGTTTCTCCGGGGAGATCGCGTCTGTCCCATCCTGCTTTGTAGAGTTTCCCAATTTACTTCTCTGTTATACTAGAGATTTTTCAAGAGTCATTTACTTCTTTCAGCGGTGGTTACCTGCTGGCCTAGTTACTCCCTGGAGACTCTAGAAGACTGTGCCTGTGTATCAACTGCCATCTTGGATCCCTTAATTATCTTTTTCAGTCCTTTATATATCCCTGTCATTCCCTTCCTCTGTGGAACGGAAGGTGTCTATTTCTATATATGGAAGAATCCGTATATACCAGGCACTACTTCACAACGCTGAATTGTATGCTGTCAGCACATCAGAAATGTAAACATGTTTTCATTTCATAATGAGTGTACTCATTCACTATGGCAGCTGCCGTTAAAAGTCACCTGCTGGTAGAGAGAACAGAAAGGCTGTAATTTCTAAGCTGAGAATATGAGCAAAGGTGTATGGCCATAATTAAAATCACATTCAGAAAGGAAGAGGATGCAGGAGTGGAAACATTTGGGTGCCTGAGTTTCTTGAGTGTGGCGGTCCTGTCCGACTAGTGGTTTCTCTGTCTTCCAGCTAGCTCTGTAAAGCGCCTTCACGTTTTGGGGGTTAAGTGAAGGAGCGGAAAGGAGGGACTGAGTGAATAGCTTCCTATCACAGCTTTTCTTTGTTGCCTGGAATTTCCAGGCTTCAGCTCCAGTCAGAATTTCAGAATCTTCACTGGTTCTTTTTATTTAGTATGAGACTTCTTTCTGCTGGTCTTTTCTCTTTCTAACCTTTTGATTCCTGACATTTCCCTTCCCAGTTCTCACTTTCTTTTCTGTGCGGCTGCCTTTGTCTGTTTCTATTTGTTCTCCAGAGGTCTCTGGGCCTTCCTTTCATTCTACAGTCCTTCTTCCTGAGCTGTCCTTGGTGAGCTGGCTACTCCTTTGAGTTAAAGAGGGTATCCCATTGTGCTATTGTGAAAGAAAACTGATTAATTGACTAATGATATAATTTCCTCTGTGTCAGAGGGTCCTTGGGGACTAGCAGCTAAAGAAATGCCCTGGTTTACAGTAGTATCTTCAACACAGCCTAAACCTCAAAGCACTTGCGTTTTGTCCTGCTTTCTTTGATTTATTGAGTGTATAATGAGCATAAATGGATGTCTATACTTTACTTATTTTTTCTACTTAAATATAAAACACATAGCCTAGCATTGTATTTTTAGATTCTATGTTTCCAAAATGTTAAGAGAATCCTCTCCAATCCCTGAGCCCCAGGTCATTCTTCTGCTTCTTAATCTTATTTCCAGCCCAGGAGAAAATGTGAACCAGAACACAGCTGTACTGAACTCACAGAGATACAGATATGAATGACACTGGGAGGTGATTAATATGCTTACTCTACTAGTTAGATGTATTTTTGTTGTTGTTGAAGGATAGAGTAATAGGATATAATAATGGATTCTAATCTAAATATTTTGGGTTCCAACCTCAGCCATCAGGAAGAGGGGTGGCACACATCTGTAACTTCAGTCCCTTAGAGGTGGAGGTAGGAAGAACAAGGGTTCAATGTCATCCTCATCTACATGGTGAGTTTAAGGCCAGACGGAACTGCACAAGGCCCACCTCAAAGAACAGCAACATAAGACCTCAATTCCAGCGCTGACAAGATGGCTGGGCATGCAAAGTGCTTGTCACACAGACTTGCGGACCTGAGTTTGGTTGCTGGTAGATGGAGAGAACTATTTCTGTAAAGTTGCTCTCTGAGCTCCGTGAGTGCTCTGTGGCACATATGCCCTCCCCAACATTATACAAAGACACACACACACACAGAGAGAGAGAGAGAGAGAGAGAGAGAGAGAGAGAGAGAGAGAGAGAGAGAGAGATGCAAATTAAAATAAAACAGAACAACAAAACAGAAACCTCAAAACAGCATGAATGTAGGCTTGTGCAAATTTATTTTATCTCTAGAGCAGAGGTTGTGTTCCTCATCTACAGCAAGCAGGCATTGTAAGTATTGATCACACATAGTTACTGCAGGTGTTCAATAAGGTGATGGAGCACCCCTCATAGGAGGGCCTTGCAAACTAAGTTGTTCTTAACTGGTAAGGAGTGTTTAAATTGAAGAACATTGAGAGAAGAGGACAGTAGTTCTCCAATCACCAGCATGAGGATCTGGCTGCTAGCATTCTCTCACAATTAGCTGTTGGCTCCCATTTTCTCTTTATACACCTTTAAAGGCCTTTGCCTTGTAGATAAAGATGTCATATCATTCCATGGCATTTAACCTTATGTTTCTCAGATTTAATAGCGCAATCATGTTATATACCCAAGAACCTTAGCACTAATGTATGACCTCACATATTGCCAGCTCCTGCTTATGTTTTCTACGATTCTCAAAGTTCTCTTCATTCATTCTGTTTGTTTTCTTTCAGCAACAACCCAGGCAAGCAGCCCACCTCTCGCTCAGTCCTGCTGTCTCTTTGGATGGTTTACACTTGATCCTTGCCAAAGGCAGAGCAGCGATGCTTTGAACCCCCTTAAGCCGCAGTCATCTCCTGCCGTTTCCTTGTGATTAGCTAATCTGTAATTTCTAAAGATTCCAGGCCAGGGTCTCCTACAGGGCTATTCAGTGTGCGGGCTAGTCAATTGGTTCCTAATGACTAGATTCAGTCTAAACACTTTTGGTCAAAATACTAGCTAGGTGATGCCACCTGCCTGATGTTGTGGCCCACCAGGACACCTCGTTCGGTTATGCCAGTATTGGCAGTGCAACTCCTTCACTTGATGAAGGGGAGATTTCCAAGACTGCTCCATTCTTATGGCTTAGTTTTGTTGGTGGTGATGATGAGGTTTTCTACTAGCGTACATTATTGTTTGCTTTGGGGTTCTTTTGGTTTTTTTTTTGGTTTGAAATTAGCTAAATTATCTGTGGGTGTTCATGTAGGCTTGGCTCTCATTCCCGAGGACTGTTGTTATCTGTGGGTGTTCATGTAAGCTGGGCTCTTTCCTGAAGCCCATTGATCATTTCTACTGAGGGATGTTTTCCTACTTTTAGTGTGGTTATACAATTTTCCACTGATACTCTTTGGAATAACATAGAGCTTTATCTGTCTTCCGTAGAATCAGATATTTCTCAGCAAGCTTTGAAAAACTCATACATAGACAATTGTCCTCCTATTAACTAAAGCAAAGTATTTTTCCATTGATGTTTGTGTCATAGCTTTTAAAAAACCACTTTGGCCATTGTATTGAAATTCAAAAAAAAACCTGTGGAAAAACTCACACATTATAAGCATAGAGCTTTAAAAAATGATAATTCCTTTTTCCTTTCGATACTCAAACTGGGATCCCCTTGTATACAATTCTATCTTTTGCCACGTCTCCATCACTCTTTGCCTATCCCTTTGGCACTATCTCCATCACTCCTTAGACTTACCCTGTTCATCAGCAATTGGGATCATCAATCAATCAAATTCCTGATTCCTTGAATGGAGAGTGGAGTTTAGGGAAACATATTTGGCCTTGAGGTGGGGGCCAAATCATTACTTTTAGGACACAGATGTGTTTTCATCAATATTCATCAATAAACAATTGATGTCCAGTATCAAAGGAGCCTTCCTGCATTCCATGTATGTGTCCTTAACCCCACACTGAGAACCCAATGTGCTGATTCATTTCTTCTGTTCCACAGCACACAGAAAGTAGTTTAGAATTACCAGACCACTGCCAACACCCAGCCTCCTAAGCAAAGCTCAAGATTTATTTGCCCATGGTCTTGTTTTTAGTATTCCATTAAGGCTATATGTTCATGATATGGGATTCTGAATTTGCTTGAATTTATTTTCTCCTCTATGGATATTTACAATATATTGTTGGGTTTATTTATTTTCTTTCTTTTAAACATGCTTAACGTTTTTATTTTAAATTTTGTATGATACAAAAATTTGCACGCTTCAAAAGAAAGTCAACTAAAAAAAATCTCCTTAGTCTGTTACCCTCTATAGCAAATCTTTATGTTAATTTCTGTTTTATTCTTTTTTAAGAGATCAGTTTGTTTTTATTTTATATGTCTGTGTGAGTGCCTACATGTAATTGGCATACACCATGTGCATGCCTGATGCCAATGGAGGCCTTGAGAACTTGTCAGATCTCACGGAACTGGAGTTATGGGTGGCTGTGAGCTGCCATATGGGTGCTGGGAACTGAACTTGGGTCCTCTGCACAGGCAGTCAGTGCTCTTAACTGCTGAGTCATCTCTCCAGCCCTATTTTAGTTTTAACATATTCAATTTTATTGATAGCAAACACACAGCTACATATATTTCCTTACCCTTAGGTAGAATTTATCATGCCGTCTATTTTATTTTCTCAGCTTGACTTTTCTCTAGCAGCTATCCAACTTGGATTATAAAGTCTCCTTATTCCTTATTGGAGCTAAAGTGTACTTGTCATGTGAATATACAAAAAAACCAGACTGCAGGTGACATTGAAATTCTTCCCAGTGTTTTGTTGTTAGAAGTACTGTCGGCACGAATAAAGTCGTCTGTATCTTTCCATATGGCTGACGGGTTATGTTCAGGGTGAATCCCTATCACCGATGTGGCTGCAGTTAGATGGGGAAAGTAGATAGACGTGGATGGAGAGCTTGGTCAGCTGATGCTAATATGTCTTTCATGTCGTTTATTTTCTTTGTGCTTTCACTAGCGGCCCATGAGAGAGTCGGTTGATCTGGAGGAGTTCACGGTCAAGCTTTTGAGCTGCTATAAATCTCGTCGGCAGGAAACAGTATATCTGATACTGGTGAATAACACTCCAAAATGTGGGACAAGGATGCGTATAGTGTCACTGCATACAGGAGCCAAATGCACAGAATTTTTATGAGCAGAAAAAAAAGTGAAGGAATGAATGAATGAAGGGAGGAAGGGAGGCAAAAGAAAATGAAAAAAAAAGTAATTTGGTGAAATTCAATAATTTAAGTTGGAATTATTTAAGATCTACATTTTATGATCGGAAAATGTCCAGCACAGCAGTTCTCCCCATTAAAATCATCGTAAACACAGGACAGGCTTTGAAAATACTGTTGATGACTTTATGGGTAAACACAGGAAGGTAAAATTATAATGAATTCTGATTTCAACATAGATAAAACTCTGATAACTAAAGTGAATTATAATGCAGCAACTCTGAATCTTCAGTAGCTTCAGCTACGTTAGTGCTGTACATGCAAAAAGACTTAAAATACATAAAAGCATGTGACTGAGATTGCAATACAGTCTGGAGTATGGCCGATGCAGGATTAATCTTTATTAACTGTGACATGGTACTTAATCCACTGATATTTTGTATTAACATTTATTCCTACAAGCAATTCCCTTGTGCTCCGTACATCATTCACCTTGCCCTAACTCTGGTCCTGAGTCCCCATTACTCTGCCGGTTGATCAAGTTGGATGAGCTTGGAGTAAGATATATGGACAAAGATGGGCTGGTGGCGAGAGTTTTGCCTCCTTGCAGGGGGTGTTTGTAGCAGTGCTCTGGGATTTTTGACACTATCCCAGATTCCTGTGGCTTGCCACTGGGCTTTTCTGGGCACTGAACAGATTGTCACTTGGGTAGAGCAGCTGCTGAGAGCTAGGAAACTATCATGAGGCCTGCTGTTCACAGTGGGGAGGTTGTTAGTGTTGACAGAGACCTCACCTTTATACATCTGACCTGGTGCTGTGGGACAATGGTCTGTACCCTGTCAATTGTATTTTTACTAAAATGCTGATTGGCCAGTAGCCGGGCAGGAAAGTATAGGTGGCAAGACCATGTGGCCGGTGGAGGTACTTCTGGAAAAAGATGAGGTCTTTCAATCGGGCTTCATCAGCCCTAGGCGGGGCAAGCAAAGGTGAAGAAGCCAGAAAAGCTGCCTGAGCCGGCAGAGGAAGAATCCCAGGTTCTGCACGGAACTGGTCACTGTAAGTGGTTCAATGTGTGCATGGGATTTAGATTCATCTCCATGATAAACCGAGAGGGAAACCCCTTGGATGTATTTGTACACCAAAGCAAACTATTCATGAAAGGATTTCAGTCACCAGCTGCTCATGATGGAACTCTCCCTCAGCCCTGCCATGTCATTTCTAAATAATCCTGTGCCTCGTAACCAAGGAATCAGGGCCATCTTTTAACATCTTATTAGGATGTATCTTTGGAAGAAAGCATCCCAAGTGTTTCTGAATGTGCTCATGATCATGGTATGCAGCTGGAAGTTTCTGTTCCACAAATTGCTCCAAAGTAACCACATAGAGGCTTAATTAATTATAAATGCTCAACCAATAGCTCAGGCTTGTTACTGGCTAACTTTTAAATTAAACCAATATTTCTTGTCTAGGCTTTGCCACGTGGCTTGGTGCCTTTTCTCAATACGGCATGTCCATCTTGCTTCTCTCGGCATCTGCTTGCCATTCCTCTGACCCTGCCCTTCTTTTAGCCTTCACCTGCCTAACCTTATCCGGTTCAACCATTGGTCAGTCAACTTCTTCATTAAACCAATCACAGCAACATGTAAGGAAATATTCCACAATGGTAGCTGAGCCCTCTAGAGGGACATTGAGTCCTGAATGGAGTCCTTGGCACCCCGTTGAACTCTGGTCTTTGGTTCCCTTTTTAGCACTGATCTTCTTTCCGATGGGCAGAGTACACTGCTGTGTATCTTGCCATTTTACAGGCCCAGTGGAGTCTACAAAGGTGTGCTCATCTTAACTTAATATATTCACATATTCACCAAAGGAACAGTGCAGGAACAAAGCTTATGTTGACATTGCAGGGGGTCCTTTGGCAGTTCACTTGGTGTTACGCATGTCACATGAAAGTGGCAAGTTTCATTAGCTAAGTTCAGGATACGAGAGGCACTATTAATTTCAAAGGAAGTGTAAAAGGATATGCAAATGAGATCAGGTCCAGGAGAATACCCCAGGCTTTGGAATTATGCAGTTTAATAAACACTTGTTAATAAACTTCACACAACCAAACATCCCATTGTAAAGCAAGTATTTCTAATCACGTAGTGTTTTTAAGGAATGCCAAGATTCCTTCAGCTTTGGAATCCTAAACTAGGACACTGGGGTGCGCAAAGCTTTGTCTGTAGTGGTCTCACGCTACGGGAAAAGCACAGATGCTTTGGATTGTAGAAGTCTATGTTGTTGATTTCCCACTGAAGGTGTAATTTAGAAGTTAGACTGGAACCCGAAGTCAAAATTTCTAAGACAAATGTGTTTATCCAGTAACTGACAAGGAAGAATTGTTCAGGATTTTTAATTAGCTCCTTGGTTGAGAGCAGCTTCACCTGAAGTTGCATTCCTTAGCCTCCTTGGGTCTTTGCTTTCTATGTACAAACTTTCCAAAGCAGAGGCAAGCTTGTGTGCCTGCAGAGTAGGAAGGCTGTTAGGAAGTGGGATAGGATTTCATCTCCCCTAACCCTAGTTAGATTTTTTTTTCAAGTGTTGATTTTGAATGAAGTGGGTTTTTAGGGCATTTCACTGGATTGTTTAGAGCCTAGAAAAAGCATTAGAAGGGGTTTAAGCCCTTATCAGTGATACTTTGTTCTAAATTTGCCTCTCCGTGGCTTTTGTCAAGCTTTGTGTTATTATTTAGTCTTGTGTTAAGAGATAAGAAAAGGATTATAAAGAATGATAATGCTAATGTGTGCAGGCAGAGGGAGAAGTTGTTTTGATTCACTGCCAGTGGCAGCTCGGCTGTACTGAGTGTTGTTTGAACTGTCAATTCGACGGCCACGTATTTATCTCAAAGTAGTATTTGGATAAAGGTGTGTTGCTCAGAGTTAGAGCTGTGTGTGATATTTAAGAGAAGCCCAAAGGTCTTAGGAGCACAGGGCTGGTTAAATGTTTACGTGTCTATAACGTGGCATCACATGTAGCCTCTTAAACACCTGCTGCTGATGACTGGGTACCATGGAGAGATGTTGCCTCATGTAAAAACTGAAGCATGTTACAAAGAAGAAAAGCCAGAGCAGGCTTTGTGCACATAAAACATTTAAATAGGCCAGGCGGTGGTGGTGCATGCCTTTAATCCCAGCACTCGGGAGGCAGGGCCAGGCAGATCTCTGTGAGTTCGAGGCCAGCCTGGTCTACAAGAGCTAGTTCCAGGACAGGCTCCACAGCTACAGAGAAACAATTTTTTTAAAAAAAAATTAAATAGATTCAGACTGGACTGATAGCTCAGGGGGTAAACTACCTGCCATGCAAGCTTGAGGAATTAAATTCGAGACCTCAGAACCCACATAAAAGCCAGGGATGGTGTGGCACGGCACATGCTTATAGTTCAAGGCCTGGGGAGACAGTGAGATCTCCTGTTTCAAATTAAAGAGGACACCCAGTTTCCACCTCAGGCCTTCACTGGCGTGGACACACACATGCACACACACACATATGTACATATTCACATCTATATACATAAACACAAATGAACAAGCTTACATAGTAATATGTTATAAAATATTAATAGTTTCATAATTTTTATCCAGTTTTGACAGGAAAAATTTGAGGCTTTTCTGAAATCAGATTGACTTTGTCATGAAATGACTAAGATTTAGGAGGGCCATGACTGAGAGATAAACGTGATGCCACTGAAAATGGCTTTAGAGAAGCATGCGGTCACAGAAGAGGTTTTCATTGATTCCCAGGACTGTGGCGTGTAGCAGTTCTGTTCTGAATCTGGGCTCCAGGGTTCTGGGGAGGCTGGCCTGCGGAGAGAACCTGTTGGGAAGGCCACTCCTGCAGAAACAAAGGTCATGTTTGTTTAAAATTTCCCAGAGGTCCATAGACAAGGAACATTTCATTCCTTTATACCCCTTTTGTCTAATGGTGGAGGGGCACATAAAACTAAACCCTAAATAAACTGGGCACAAAGAAAGACATATTATAGCTAGAAATCTAGAAGTGATAACATTTGTATGAAATTCTAAAAAATAAAATAATAGTAAATAAACAAATCCTTTATTATAGCAGCACCCAGAAAGTCAAATCCCAAGTGATAAATGAAGGGAATATATTTACACAATATGTTACTGACAACTTACTAATAACCATAAAATATGCTGTTACTGCAAATTCAGGCAAAAAAGAGGGGCCCAAAATCCAATAGAAAGGTTATCAAAGACCTAGAGTGTTAAAAACGCTGTAAGAATAATCGTTAAGCACATGAAGGTATACCCTGTTTCACTTGTAAGACGTATGTCATGTTGTGACTGTATAAAACAATGGAAATGTCCTAAATGTGTGGAAAGATTGCTTGAGAAAGTTACAGTAGCTGAACACAGTGCTACCCTGCAGCATGAGGAGGGGCTCTATGGGCTAATAGCATTGTTACTCCAGCACAGAGGCGTTCTGAAGCATGCTACACTTCATTAGGAGACAAGGAGAAATAAAAATGTGTGCCTCATCACCCCAGCACTCCAGAGGCTAAGGCTAGATGATCATGAGTCCAGTGCTAGCCTGGGCTACATCATGAGAATCTGTCATAAACAAATCAACCCACCCAGATAAATTGAAAAAAAGAAAAGAAAAGAAACCTAAAGCTCTAAAGCACGTATAAAAGAATCCCAACTCACTCCCTCCTTTTGAATGTTTCTCTTGTTTTTACAAAGGAAATACAGGAAAAATAACCTTGAGAGAATTGAGACTGCTGGTCTAGAGGAAGTAGAAGTATCACCTTCTCTCTTTCCTGTCTTATCTACTTCCTATAGAATTGAAAATATGTTAATATTTTATAAATGTATTTCACAGAGACTGGAGAGAAAGTGTAATGAGTGCACAGTAAGTATGTCTACTTCTTATCACATGAACAAAGTAAGTGTGCCCACTGCATATCACGTTGACAGACTGAGTAAGTGTGCTACTGCATATCACATGGACAGACTAAGTAAGTGTGCTATCACGTGGACAGACTAAGTAAGTGTGCTACTGCATATCACATGGGCAGACTAAGTGTGCTACTGCATATCACATGGACAGACTAAGTAAGTGTGCTATCACGTGGACAGACTAAGTAAGTGTGCTATCACGTGGACAGACTAAGTAAGTGTGCTACTGCATATCACATGGGCAGACTAAGTGTGCTACTGCATATCACGTGGACAGACTAAGTAAGTGTGCTACTGCATATCACGTGGACAGACTAAGTAAGTGTGCTACTGCATATCACGTGGACAGATTAAGTAAGTGTGCCTACTGCATATCACGTGGACAGACTAAGTAAGTGTGCCTACTGCATATCACACAGACAAACAATGTCATCATAAGGAAAGGCATCCTACCTTAACTATGTGTCTTCACATGTAAAGATAAGGAAACTGGAAAGAAAGAAATCCTAAGCTTCGTTCATCTATTGTTTGTAGTAGACACAGAGGGACAATTTTGAAGTTATTGCAGAGTTAGAGGGACTCTGGGAAAATCCAAGGCTGTCACTGAAGAGTAGGGGCAATACACACATGAGATAGCAGAAAGCCAGGAAAATCTGCATTTATTAGATTGATATCACAGGCATCAATAAGAACGTATGAATAAGTATACATTTAGAGCTCTTAGCTCTCTCTCCTCTTATAAGGCTTAAAGGAACAGCACTTCTGGCATCAATAATGGAACTTCGCTCCCCACTTTTGCTTCTAACTAGCCTTCCTCAGGAAAATGAATAACGGTTCCTTGGAGAAGTGGTCAACTAAGACCTGGAGAAGGACAGACGCAAGAAAAGCCAAGGAAGTTGGTGGTATAGCAGACAAGAAACTCATCGCAAAGAGAAAAGATGATAGATGTGTCAGAACAGCGGAGGAGACAGTTTGAAAAGAGATACTAAAGTGTCAATGAACGAGGTGCACTGCATACTGTCACAGTTTGAATCTGAGCTGTCCCCCACGGGCTCACGGTCTGAATGCTTAGGCTCCCGCTGGTGGTATTGTGTTGGAAAGCTGTGATAAGGTCAGGAGAAGAAACTACTTGGCTACACATACACATGCGTGCACACCGGCACTGCCTTGCTGCTTTGTTCAAGAGCATGGACAGAAGCTGCCATTGACAGAGCCCTGTGAAACCGTGACCCAAATCAATATTTACTCCTTCAAGTTGTGTGTATCAGATATTAAAGTAATAGTACTGAACAGAAATTAAGGAGAGAGAGAAATGGAGAGAGGGAGGAAGGGATAGAGAGGAATCCATTCTATACGTTAGAATACCAACTAGTAAATACAGTCAATGTTAAAATTAGGAAGTCACTGTTTTATAAGTATTATATTTAGTAATTGATCCATACTAGAATTGCCAGTAGATACTAAACCATGGGAGTTTGTGGGGTAACAGAATGCTTGAATTATTTATTAACCTGAAAGGAAATTAAGCATGCACATCCCCACAGAGCAGAGTAGTGTGGTAGATGACACCTTGTTTAAGGATCAAGGTTAGCATTATGACAGCAGACAGGCTTCCCACTGTGGCTTCTTGGTGTAGAAAGACACTGCATTCCTTAGGGAGTACATCTTTCAAAAATGTGTAATGTGAACCCAGTGCTGAGGTAACACTCTGGATTTCGTAAACATTTCAAAAGGTGTGAACAGGCAAAGGGGCCAGAAGAAAGATGGCGGAAATCAAAGCGATGCTGGATGGAAGAGGTTGAACATGCAGAACATTCCTGGGATTGAAGCAATGCTCATATCTACTTACATGTATGACATTCAGGACCCTGCATTTCTCATTGCACATATAAAAGTCAACCCTATTTGTAGAAACTTTGCTGTTCATCCTAAACATCCAATTGATTTGTTTGATGAAGAATGAGGAGGGACAACAGAAAATACAGCAAAGGCAAGAGCAGGCCAGTGACCCTAGGGAAGGACACATGGGAGCCTGTGGTGGGACTCTTCCTTCTTTCTTGAGGCTTTGCTTTTGAACATAAAATACTCCTTCAAAATGCAAAAAAAAAGGGAAAAAAAAAGAAAACAAAACTTTCCTGTTGTCTTGTTTTGCTGTTTGTCCCCGGCCTCTCAGAGGTCTTTACTTAGACGATGCAGGTTCTTCCTCTAGAGCGTGTGTCCAGACAGCTCCCTCCATTCTGTCTTCTGCACAAATGGCTCTCATGGCACTTGTGCATCTACCTTTTGATGAAAATTTTGTGTTCATTGCTATAATGTTGGCTCTGGGGTCAAAAGTGGCAGGATTTATATGCCCTTCCTCCTGTGTACATGGGATGATCATGGGTATCCCTGGGACAGCCATGCACACTTTTGCCATGGAGACGAGGCAGTCACTGCTGGAGTAAGCTATGCATATAGTGTTGGCACACAAGAAAGAGCATCTGGTGTGTTCATCTAAGGTCTGTTGGAGCTAATGTCTACTGGTATTTCATTTTCTCGAACTACCCCGTTTTCTGACTTGGTTAATTTAGACAGCGCTTAAGAAGCAATGCCATCTTTCGTCACCTGTAGTTTCAGATGCCACAAAAGCCAGATCCAATAAAAATATCTTAGAAACCATGCTAGATATTTGGTATAGTTGGTGGAAACAAACTGGGAAGTTGTCAAAACCAATGTGTTGTTTTCAGGGAAGGCCAGCCTTCGGGAGTCCACTCCCGACATTGACAGGCAAATGCAGGAACAAGTCCTTCTAGGAAAGAACACATGGTATCCTATGCTCCTGGAGTTTCTACTTGACTTTGATTGCTTGTGCCGATCCCTTTGTAGCTCCTTAATTCTCTTTTGGTTTAATTCTCTTAATTGCGGTTGGGATACTTGAATTTCATTTTCTTGGAAAGCAAAGCACCTGCCCCATGGATCCCCAGCAGGACATGAAATAGGCCAAACAGGAATGATGTGTTTTGAGGGTAGTTCAGAGGTAAAGGTGTGAACAAGGGTGGCCCCAAGAGAGGTGGCGGTTGGGCTGAGCACATAATATCCTGTTTGAAAATAAAATAAGCTAATGTTTCTTATGGCCACAGCCAAGTCTTGCCCTCCAGAAGAAGCCGACAGAAAGAATGTGACTTTCTCAGAGTTCACAGAGTACCTGTGTTAGTTCCATGTCCTCTTTCCAATGGGGTGACCAAATATTTGAAATGAAACAACTAAAGAAGGTGGGCTCTTTACCTGAGCGTGCAGTTAGAGGGAACAGAACCCATCGTGGCACACAGCACATGACAAGGATAGTGGTATACCCAGTCACACTGTGTCTATAGTAGGGACACAGAATGAAAGCTGGTACTGAGCTTGCCTCCTCCTATTTAGTCCACCACCATGGTGGCTCTCTCAAAGGTGCTACCTACACATTGCCATGTCTTCCCCCTTCCAGCAAACCTTTCTGGAAACACCCTCATAGATAACGAGATGTGTGTTTTTTTTCTGGAGATCTGAAATCCATCCAAGTTGGCAATTAACCCCCACAGTGGGGAATCAGTAAATATTGACTGACGAGCAAGTAGAGAAGGCAGAAGGAAGGGTTTTCTTCTGTCTAGCTTGGGCTTTAGTTGAGAGTGGTACAGCGAAAGACAGACTAACAGGATGAAAGCATAAAAATGTCATAAACCCTTTATGTGGTGCAAGAAACTTCGTAAAGAAGTGAAGACTTTAGGAGGTGCCTGAAGCTAAACCTACTATGTTTGCTTTAGTAAAGAGTAAGAAAACATGGAAAGGCGGTATCAAGAAACAAACAAAAAAAGAGGACAAGAAAGCACAGTAAACTGAGTGAAACTCACTGTATTAGTCACTTCCTGTTTCTGTATCCAAATCCCCAAGGTCATTTAGCTCCCTGTCTTGGAGGTCAGCTCTCCCCAGGCAGGCAACCCTACATGCTGGGCCTCTGCCAAAGGCCTCCAGGAGGAAGCATGCGCAGATGAGACAGAAGGGTCTCTGTAGCGAGACAGAGTACTGGAAAAACACAGAGGCCAGGCTGGTCTTTCTATACTAATGAGATTTCTGTGGGTTCTAAGTAGGGTCCATAGAGAGGTGCATGACTCACCTCTTCAGATAGTGCTCCCAAGGACTTTGCTACCTTCCAGTAGACCCAAGAGGTCATCTCTCACATGACAGTACCAGGAGCTGCTGGAGAAGGTCATGGAGTCTTTTAGTACCTGCTATTCCTCAAATTTCTGCATCTTAAAGTATTCAATATGACAATATAACATATTCTGGGGTAAAATTTCCTGAAACTCATCAGAAGTAATGTGAACCCATTTTAGAAAATGTAAATGGCATAAGTTTATATAAAGGTAAATATGAACCCTACCCGGAAGTGTGGTTAAGCTTCTATGGTCCATCCTGTGTTTTAGCCATAGCTGTTAAACCATGTGGTTTAACATAGCTGTACTTTAAATTCTGTGCCATTATACTTAGCCTCAATGTCATGGACATTTCTTCATACTGTTGCAAAGTCTTAATAATCATTATTTTCGTGATTGAAGGCTGCTCTCAATGCCAGAACTTGATAAGCCCTTCACTATAGGGTGCTTAAATCTTGCTGGCGTTTTGATTTCTTAAGCAATGTTGGTGTCAATGTTTATGAATCTATTTGTCTGATATCAACAAATACCTATTTATAGATATGTATGCCTTTCCCTTCTCAAGTGGAGGTTTGGGTGCGTCTTCATTCTGGCATAAGAGATACTGAGAAGACCAAGAGGTGGAGTTGTTGACTTGGCCGTGACAGACGGGGATGCTCTAATGTCCAGCCCTCTGAATGACACTGTGCAAAGACAATCTCCAATGATGTGGAGCAGAAAGGTGTCTATGATGGCCTGAAGACTGGGAGGGAGTGGGCAAGAGAGCAAGTGTGACTGTCACCGCCAAAGCTGAGAAAAGTGCCGGACTCCTGGGTGACTTTCCCGGAACCTGTGAACACGCTTGCTTCACTAGAGAAGGGAAAGTGTTTATATCTACTATTGCTATAGTTTTTGCAAACAAGGATATGTTAATTCAAAAAAGAAAGCAAACAAAGAAAGCCAAGACAGTTGAAACCACAGAATTTAAAACAAATAAATGGCTTTATTAAAGCTCAAGATACCTTAACAAAAAAAAAAAAAATCATTGCTCTGAATTAGCCACATTCCAGAAACAGGCCTGAGGCCAGGGACTGATAGTGAGGGAACAAAAACCAAATAATCTCTAAAATCCATTGTTTCAAGCTGGAAATTCATACAGTTTGCAGTTGCATTTTGTGGAGAGTTGTGCTGTAATCCTGTGTCATGTCTGATTTGATGGCTCACTTATAGCCTAGTGTCCCATTAATGTCTCAGGCTCCTTATTCGCTTATTTAACTTCATAAAGACCAATAGGATATTATTTGTTGAAGGGGTATTGACTTAATGCCTGAACACATTTTTTTTTCTATTTGAAGCTCAGAAAGAAAGTGTAGTAAATTGTCATAAATTGCACTGTCTGAGAAAGTAAATGACATTTCATCAAACTGAAGTCTGAGCAGGAGCCCATCTTCTTGCAGTTTCTGAGAATGATTGCAAGAAATAGAAAATACAACTTAAAGTGGTCTACATGATGAAAAGTATTTTACTGGCTTATATACAAAGAAAAAATATACAGACTCATATGACTTGAAGATCTACTGAATCCAGAAGATGGAATGGACTATGCATTGTTTGTTTGTAGGCAGCGTCTCCTTCTAATGGCAAGAAGGCCTCTAGTAACTTTCAACCTACTAGTTTACCAACCCCAGTGGCATAGTTTCCAACTTCCAATACTCCTACTGGATGTTCAGTGTTTGTCTCGGGTTTCATTGCTATGACTACCAACAAAAGCGGGGTGGGGCATCCTTCTCTGAAGCCCTGGGGGGGACACAATACCATCTGAACAACATGAATGAAGGCTGGCAGACTCTTTTTTTTTTTTTTTAAGAAAATTGGGTTTTGGCCAAAGACAGCAGGGACATTGGTGATGGACTGTTGCAACAATGAAGAACTGCTACCAACTAGCAAGCAGTATCCCAGGAAACCAGGAAACACAGCCAGAAGAGCTGCCCTGACCTGCCTGGAAGTCTATCAGGCCAGTGTATAAGACATCTTATACTGATTGCACCAGTATCATTGTTTAGTAGCAGGCCCTGTCTTTGGCATCAAATAAATCCTAATACCACTAAGCAGAAATTAAAAAGCTTTAATGAGAGCCTCAACCTATTGATGTATACCCATGCCTGTAGCTCATGCCATTGATGCATGAAGTCAAGTATCTTTTCCCACTGGGGATGTCATCCTTTAAATGGCACTATTGATTTTGAGTTTTGGCATGGCTCCTTTAACCCTGGAAGCTTCCAAGTTGCCTGAGGGGATGTAGTGGAAGACGTAAGTAACTCCATGTTGTGTAGTCAGGGAGCAGACCCAAGCCAGCTTAATTATCTGCTCCAGGGCAGCTTGTCATAGGCAGAGCTTCTGAGGAAGCTGGAGCAGATCCTTGTATGTTTGTCCTGTGATCAGTTCAGCTACTCATAGACAGTGCACACATTCTAGTCATGCAAGGACTTTCTACTAACGCACCTGTAATCAGAGCAAATTCAGGTTTGCAGGATTAACTCTCAGATCATCTATTTGGGTTGTTTCAGTTACTGATTGGTAGTTAACTATACCCAAACTTTATGACTTAGGCCCATGATGAATTATAATTTTTAATGATTGAGTCTTTTGGGGGACATAACTCTGCTACTTTTGGTGTGTGGGCTTCCACAGGCTCCCTGGAAGGTCACAGGGTCTCATTTGCATATCCTGTATGTGGAGTGCCCTCCCTATCACTCATTCTGCCGCCCATGCATGTTTTATCACTGTCTAACCTGGCCAAGCTTATTTGCATTACACCATTTCCCTCTCTAGTTGCAGTGTGCAAGCCGCCAGGCTTGATGGGATTTAACTTATGGAAATCTGACTATAATTTTTATACTTCTCCTTACTTCCATGGAAATAGTCAAGAAATAGACTACTAAAAAGAAACAATAAAACTTAGGCATTAAATGGAACTAGAGAAAATAAAGCACATGTAAGCATATTTTAGCCACTGTGTGCAATCCAGATTTCCCTAGCGCATCACACATGTCCTTGTAGTTCTGACATTGAAAGACCACAGCCTCTGAAGCAGGTGACTCAGATTCCAGGCAGTACTTAGTTACCAACTTCCTATTTCTTTGAGACAGTTTTTGAATCACTGGGGCACAGTTTCCTACATCCAAATCAAAGAGATTAGCCAAAATAAATAAATGTTGGAGGAGGCCACTAGTTAGTTCCTGGCCGTTTAGCACCAAAACAAGCACAAAGAAACTGGATTAATTAAAATCACTGCTTGGCCCATTAGCTCTAGCTTCTTATTGGCATCTCTTACATATAAATTTAACCCATTTCTATTAATCTGTATATCACCATGTGGATGTGGCTTACCAGGTAAAGTTTCATCCAGCTCTGGTGGGACTACATGGCTTCTGTCTGACTCCACCCTGTTTTCTCTCATCATGTAGCTTAGCTTTCCCCTGTTCTCCTATAGTTCTGCAATAGACCCAAAGCAGTTCCTTTATTTATTTGTTCAAGCATACAGAAGGAAATCCCACATCAAATAAATAAAATCCCTAGGATTCCACTTAGTGCAAATGTTCTCCTAGTCTCTAAGCAGACATTCAGGTTCATCAGTGAGTCTTTACAACAGTGGATCTCAACTTTCCTCAAGCTGTGACCCTGGAATACGGTTCCTCAGGCTGTGGTGACCCCCAGCTGTAACATTATTTTTGTTGCTACTTGATAACTGTAATTTTGCTACTATTATGAATCATAATGTAAATATTTTTGGAGCTACAAGTTTGCCAAAGGGGTCACAATGTTTTGTTGGTGAGAAGTGCTTCTTTATGAGGAAATGCTCTTCTTTGTTCCCACAGAAAAGAATATTTACTATCAGAGTAGAAGTTCTTGCTTTCAAATGATCTTTGTTCTTTTCCATGAAATTCTTGGAGTACTTCAGCTCTGACCGATTTCTTGGCATTTACTCCATTCTGGCCAGAACCCAGAACATACATTTATTTTTTCATAAAATAGAGTTCAAAATTTTTACTAAATTATTTGTTATCTGTATAACACATGATTTTAAAGCAAAATACCAACTCACAAGAAAAGACATACATGCAGATAAACACACAATGATTGGAACAGAACTGTATGGCCAACCCAAGAGCGCAAAGAGGTGGGGATAGGGATTTCTCCTGCCAGCATGGACTAAAGCTAGTCCTGCCTGGAGCTCAGAGATTCTGAAATGGTCAAAGCTAAAAGAAGAGAAGTTACTAACTTCCACTAGGCACAAGGAAAAAAATAAGAGGATTTAAAAAATGAGGCACACAACTAAAAATGGCGTAATGTGTAATATGTACAAATCTAGTCAAACAAAGTTTCTGTAAAATGATGGATTCCAGTTGTTTCTTAGATTCATTCTGGCCAGCAACTGAGGCATATTGGGAATCTCAAGTCTGAAAAGACCTTCCATGGGCTGCAAGTGCACTTCAGTGTCGATAATGTCTGCCTTTGGGGAGAGCGTTTTAGACACAGGGATGGATACTGAGGAATCAGACTACAGGAGCAGGCAGTAGAGACTGAGTTCTTCTTGAGCTAATTAGAGAGACTTATTTAAAACAAGGGACAGAAGGTAGGACTTGATTGTGATGCTCTTCCTAACAAATGGTATTTGCAATCTGTCCATTTCTAGACATCTCTAGAATGTGCTTTCCCGTTCTATACCTGCATGACTACCCTTCTTTTCTGCTCTGATGGCAATGGTTCCCATCCCTTTCTGCCAGCCCCTCCCCCGCAGGCTTCTAGCCTTTCCTATGCTCAGATTCTGGATTACTGCCTCTCATCACAAGTCACTGTGATATTTTGCAAAGTACCAATGTCCCTATGAGTGTTGTTACATGAAACAATGTTTTCACCATCCTTGATCTCTTAGCCTTCTGATGATACTGACATATTAATTATGGAACAGCCAAGACGATTTCAGGCAAAAATAATGGCTTTTCAAGTACTTCTCATGAATATTGGACCACTTTTTAATTAGCATAGGCATCTTGCCAAGGTTTTTGAATCCTTATAATTTGGATGGCAAGTGTCCTGGGGAGGGATCATATTTGCTTGTATGCTCTACTTGGCTTTTAGCCCATTTTCAGCAATTCATGGATATTAATCCCCAAATAAGATAATCAAATTTGTCAAATAAACCCCAGATAATTGGGTCATACAGGCTTTATGTTACATCAGGGTATGCTTTAAAAATAATAAAATAAAATAAAAAGTAACTTTCCATTAAGGAAAGACAGGTTTATTTATACTTAATGGCTCATCAGTGCAACAGATATTTATTGAGCACCTACTGTGTGTCAGGCTGTAATTTAGGGAAGACAGGATATTATTCTTGTTGAGATTTTACTTTATTTGTGGGAGAAGACAAGTATAAATATTTGTGCCAATAAATGACTGTCATAATTCAAACATTGAATATACCCTAAAGTGAAAAGGCATGTTCAGGTGTCAGAGACTATTGGAGGAGGGGACAATTGGGGCAGGCCTTTGGAAAAGGTGACATTTGAGCTGATAATTTAATGACAAGAATAGCCCACCATGCAAAGGACTTGGGGAAAAGCATTTGCAAGTGGAGACAACTACAAATATAATAGGCACCCACAGCAAGGAACTTGTAGCACAACAGGGTGGGAAAGTCAAGCCAGTGTGCACAGCATGGCACAGGAAAGGACCCAGTGGTAAGGTAAGAGACATCAAAGTCAATTCTGCAGGTCCTCATAGACCTTGATTTATTGCGTTGGAGTCTGGAATGTCCCCCAGGTGTAACAGCTGACCAAAGAGCTTTTAGGCCAGTGCCTGTCACAGATTTACCTTTGCTTACAGGGTATATTAATCAGACTTCTTTAGAGAAACAGAGCCAATAGAATGAATATGTATTACAGAGAGGACTGGAGTGCACAATGTGGAATGGACAGTCCAGTGAGGGTTACCTTCAGAGTGGAGCTGCTGAGACCCCTGCAGCTGCTCACTCTCCCATGTTGGATGCTTCATCAGTCCCAGTCATTATGAGGGCTTAGAGCATTCCTAGAGAGCCATGGGCCTTCATTCTAATTTGGAGGGATGAAGAAACTGGATTCCGGGGTCAGCACTGCATGGTAGCAGGCAGAGAAGGCAAGTGGACAAGAATCAAATGCTTGTTATCAGCCTTCCTTCTGTCTGGACTCCTGTGGCTGGAAGGTAACACCCACTCTTGGGGAGAGTTTTCCTATCCCAGATAATAATGCTTCTGAGAAATAACAGATCCGTCCAGTGCATATCTCTTAATTAAGTTCCATGACCATCAGTTGGAACTACTTCGGTCAATGGACTACTTCTCTACACAGAAGGGTTTCACTACTATATTTTAGCCTTTTAATGGATGCTTAGTTTATTAACAGACCAATGGGCTCAACATTTTACTTATTTATTTTTATGAGCGTTGGTGTTTGGCCTGCATGCATGTTTGTGTGAGGGTGTCAGATCTTGGAGTTGCAGGTAGTTTTGGGCTGCTCTGTGGGTGGTGGGAATTGAACCTGGGTTTGGGTCCTCTAGAAGAGCAGCCAATACTCTTTAATGCGTATCCATCTCTCCAGCCCAGCCTCAGATGTTTAAGCCCATCTTGAATCATGATTTGTTTTGAGAACAGGATGGATTGAGACCACAAAGGGAATGCAGTCTAAGGTCTGAGTTCCTGAGCTCTGCTCCTGGCCTGGGTCTTGTGGTTGTCAACTGGAAAAAAAGAAGAACAGTTCAACTGGATGGTTATGGTGGGGGTGATTCTTAGCCTAAGACTGCGATAAGAGATGTATGATTCCCTAGAACATTGTATCCATCCCAGCAGTTCTGCAAGCCCATGTTGAACTGTAGAGGATTCTTTTGTTGGCACTTGCATTCGCTTCAGAAGGGGCAGCCAATGAAAGGTTTGATATCCTGCCCAGAAAAATCTTCAGAAGAGGATGCTCGGACTCCCCGAAGTGTTCTCTTAGAGGAGTGGGCCATTATTTCAGGGTGCTGCTGCTTCTGCTGTTGCTGGCAATAGCATTTGATTAGCATTTAATGAAAACCAACGTTTATTTAATTTAATTCTTTTTTAAATCCTCATAACATCTCTGTAAGTCGGCACCATCATCAGTGATATCTATGGACAAAGAGATGACTCTGAGACCTGTGTTAGCCTGCCATAAGCCACAGAGTGATGACACGAGACATGTTCAATTAAAGCCAATCATTTCATAACTTTAAAAACTTAAGATTTTGATTTGATACAGTTGGGAAGGGTGGACCTTGTTTAAGATATAAAGAATCCTATCTTTCATACTGAAGAATATCATTTTTACTCTAGGGGACCACAAAGTTCAATAGCTGTGTGATTCACCTTCATAGTAGTAAATGGTGCTTGCTATTCAGCTTTCTGATGGGTTTCCTCAATCATGGAGGTTTATTTCTGCTACCATTGAGCAATGCTTTCTTAAGTCATATGCATGCATTAGCTAGGTAGTATTTTTTTTCCATTAGTGTATTATAAAATTATTACTTTGCAATTCTTTTACCTTCAGAAGATTTAGGGATACTGACCACCCAAGGTTCCCGACTGGAGTCATGAGTATGAAGGAATTTCACTATCTCTGCCATCCTAAACAACTCACTTAGAACCCCGCGTATGCCGGAACCATCAGATAGATGGAGGCAGCATTGTCCTGGACCATCATCAGATGGATGGAGGCACCATTGGCCAGGATTATCAGACAGAGGCAGCTCGCATAGCTCGTGTATTTGCACAGTCTTCATGCAGAGAGAACGACAAACCTATCTGTAGAACAAGATCGAGCCTTTTGTGGGAGAACATACAGAGCAACAAAGGAAGCTGTTGAAAGAAACAGCTCTACAAAGCAAATCCCCAGCTCCCTGGGGCAGCAGCGAGTGCTTACTTTTACCAGACTGTTGCTAAATATTTTCCTGACAGGACAGAAAACAACTTGCCCAACTTCACATGCATCTCTTTGGAGAAAGCCATAGGTGGTTATCAGAAAAAGCGTTCAAGGGTTTTAAATCTTTCTTCCTCCTAGTGAAATCATCTGGAGGGAAAATCGCATCTCTCTGCTTTTTGATTCATCCACTTTGGTTCCACTTTACAGATTTTTTTTATGAAGCTGTCTGGCCATGCGGTCTCTTTCTCACTTTCTCTCTGTTCCAGCCCATCCAGAAAACCCAGACCTAGGGGAAGACAAAAGCCACATTGATTGGCATGCCACCCTACAGGTTTCTGGAAGCATCCAGAGACCTTGAGTTTCAGGCTTTTTTGTAGGACTGTCCCATACACAGGAAAGTAAACCAGTAGTCCTTGGTTTTGAAGATTTATATCCATTTATTTTATGTGTGTGAGTGTTTCACATCTGTGTATGTTTGTGCATCACATGCCTGCCTGATGCACGAAGAGGTCAGAAGAGGGGGGTCGGCTCCCCTTCAACTGGAGCTAACAGGTAGTTGTGGGCCACCATGTGGGTGCTGGGAACTGAAACAGGGTCCTCTGCAAGAGCAATGAGCGCTCTGAGCCTCTGAGCCATCTCTCCAGCCCACTGATCCTTGGTGTTCAAGGGGGAGCAGTTAGGTATGTTTGCATTGGACCAAAAGGCAGAAGTCCTGGCGCTATGTGAGTTGTTGCTAGTCTCTGGTTCTGTGCTACTCTCACTCAGATTCCTGAAAAAGAGGTAAGGATATTTAGAGAAATCACAAGTTTAGCTATGCCTTCCTGAGCTATATAACTTGAGTTCTCAGGGTGGTCATTAAATCTGTATTCCCTTTGGACCATGCTGAATTAGGATTTTTTTTTCCAAAATCGATCATTATTTTGAGTTGTAATTTTCTGTGTTCAAAATCCTCAGAAATGTGGAAATATAGCTGTCCAACTTATGAATATGCATATTAGGGAGGAGGAGGAACTGAGAGAGAGAGAGCCATGGGAAGAATGATACCCCATCCATGCAGTGTCTGACTGCTCTTCCTTCAGTTTCCCATGAGGTGTGCATTTCTTGCACACATACATGAAGCAGTACTGAATGGAGTGAAAGGATTTATAGACCTGGACCATGCGTGTCAGAATAACTTGCTTCCTTCCTAATGAATGTTTCCTACAGAAATTGTTCATGAGAACCACGAGGTCTGAAAGCATTTCCTTATAGCGAGGACTTCGTGCAACAAGCAACAAGGCATACAGTTACGAAACACTAAAGCCACCTTTCAGGGGTGTGTTTCCCCTGGGGGCCTGCATCAGGCAAAACATAATAGTGCTTTTCAGCAGGATTTTGCAAGGTGTCTTTGGCTTCCTAGACCGCAAAAGAAGTTTTTGCAATCAGTTGAACTCTCTACTTGCTTTGGTATACTCCATTAAACAAATGTAGAAGGGTATTTAAAACCCTAACCTACACCTCAAATCTGTCACTATTTCTGGTTTATATGGACTCTTTTAAAAATCAGTAAGAGGTCTAGAAGTATCATTGTACATCCAAGGAATTTTTAAAATGATATTTAGTGACGCAAAAGTTGTGACAAAACTCTGGTCCCATCAGACTTGAGGATAACAAGGTCCTTTTGCTGACAGCTCAACAGTCTAAAGCCTGCACAGAGGAGAGAATTCTCTGGGACAGACGTTTCTTGGAGCTTTTCCTAAGTAGTAGTAGTAGTAGTAGCAGAAGCAAAATGTTCATTACAGTGCCTTCCTCATGGCTCTAGTTCCATTGTGAAGACAGTAGCAAAATGTGAAAAATTGTTTTAATATCTTATTAAAATGATCCTAAAGTAATAATAGTGATTATATGAAGTAGAAGGCATCCAAAAATAAGTGGGCAGGTGGATAAAGGCAGGGAGTCAGGAACACATGTGGAAGGAGGTCCATGCAGGTCTATTTGTGTTCTTAAAACTAGGCTATACAGACTGAGGTCATAACATCTCTTTAAGATAATATATGATGAGCTCATGGGCAAAGGTAGAAATTAAACCAAAACACTTGAGCAGTGTCGAGGTTATCATGAGAGTAGGCTAATTAACTCTTTCCTACACCGTTTTCCTGAAGCAGGTGACTCTTGTTTTCCGTCACTTGTGGCTTGATTCATGAACAAATTCAGATGGAATCTTATCGTCCAGTCTGTGAGACTAAGCAGTAGTAGAGTAGGCCCCTTTGTATTTTCCCAATCAGCTTATGACCTGATACATGAGATACTGGGTCAGTAATATCCAGTGTTACCCCATGCTCTATAAAAGTGTGAACTCTGTGGAAACCAGACAGCTGTCTATTCTGTGAGAAAACAGAGGATGTTACGTGACATGCTATGTTTCTGTATGACAATGATATCTGCCATGGCTGACACACTAGATAGTGCAATCCCAAGGTCTTCGAATGAGGATGACCTTGTCAGCAGAAATAAAACTCCAAGGTTCTGGCTGCCTCCATCAGTGTGGCACCTTCCACGCAGGATGCCTTCTCTCCAACAGTATGTGTTCATTATGTAGACTTGTTTTCTAAGGATTCTTAAAATGGCTGTTGGCAACGTGTCCAGCCATTCATTCTTCCTCACTAACTACCCCATTGCCCTGCACGTGTGTTACTATTTCCTGTCATTTCTGGCAGACTTCTCCAATCATTACCCAATATCCAACACAATCTGCTTAGAAGTTTCTAGTACATGTTGCCTCTGGGCCCACCGAGGCAGCCCATCCTGGAGGAAGCGCACGGTAGAGGAGGCCACTCATCTCGTAGACAACAGGAAGTGAGGACAGAGGAAGAGAAGGAGCTGGGGACCCAACATCCTTCTCAAGAACAGGCACCCGATGACTTTACTAGTTCCCAAGAGGCCCTATTTCTAAAGGTTCTATCAACCTTCACTCATACCACAGGCCAGAGACAAAGCCTTCAACACATGGGCCTTTGGAGAACTCTCAAGATTCAAACTATTGTACAATTGAAAGTCAAGTCCCGTTGACACATGTATGTGTATATATATATATATATATATATATATATATATATATATATATATATATATATATATTTCAACCTACCCATAGGAATCTGTATTTATTTGGTATTTGTTGTCTTGTTCCTAAGTCTGTGGTTGTGTTCACACACACTGAACCCTGCAGGTAACAGCTGAGGAGCGAGATGAATTTATGTATCAGGACAAAGAAGACAATAGAAGCTGTGATAACAAGCAGATTGTGTGAAACTGGTAGGGTGTTCCCGGTGCTTATGAAGTCCACCATGAGTGCGAATTATGAGAACTGAAGTTCCTTCATGTGTTCTTCCATCATGCTTATACAGAATCATAGAGTAAGGTACTGAGGGCTCTTTCTGAGGGAAGGGTAGCAAGAAAGGAGCATCTTCCCTTCCGGGATTGGATATCAGCATGGGCATATCTGCTTCTGTCAGTGAGAGATGTCCAGCAAACTTTAGAGCGGGGGCCTTGTTTACACTACTGATCCTTGTGTACATTGACACCTGAAGGCCATCAGTGGGGCACAGGCAATTTCTTCTTCCCAGAACTCCATGCTTATCATCTTATAGAGGCCCTCGGGATTTTAGAAGTCACATGTGGTCACTATATGGCTCTTTAGGAAAAGTGTTTAGATTTGAACTGAAGCCTTCATCTAAATTTGGTCCTTTCCAAAGTCCCACCTTTTAGCATTTGTGATTCCAAGAGAGACGGTCGTTTCTCTGTAGGTGTCTGGAACAGCAGCAGGCAAAGCAATCATTTCAGTAGTGAGGACCCAGCGGCAGAGAAAAGTCCCACACTCCCTGGCTCTTGGCCACCTTCCTATTCCTGTCACTCAGGCGATCGCTGGCTGCATCTATGCTCTTGAGTCCAAGACATACTCTGTGACCCTGTCATCACCAAAGCCTCTCTGTCTCACTGCAGCTTGATTTGTTCTCTGTTCCTTGGAACTGAGGAGACAATGTTCTCCGCACTGCAAGCCCGTTGTACATAAATGGCATTCAAGAAGGATCGTGATTGATTCTTCTTGTGGGTTAAGAAGGTAAAATAGATAGTAACTTCATGTGTAGCGCATTTTGGCTTTTTAAAACATACAGCATTTATTTTAGTTGTATGTGTGTGGCATGTCTACAGAGGATCCTCTGGAGCTAGTATTACAGGTGGCTGTGAGCAGCCCAATGTGGCTGCTGAGAACTGAACTCTGGTCCTCTGGAAGAGCAGTACAGGCTCTTTGGACCTGTTAAGGCTGTTTTCCAATCTCCAGTAGACATGTCTTTCCTGTTATGATGTGATAATCTTTCTTGATAAAGGACCAATCTGAGGTTGGTTTGTCAGGACTTGGTAAATCTAGCAAATCTCTTCAGAATGACCGAGTAGTTAAAATGTTTTAGTGTGTGTCCTGAGATCATCAGCCTGAAACTTTGCTTTGAGAATAATTTATAAAAACAAGGTATTTTATTGCGTCTTAGACTCAAATTCTACTTACAAGTTGTTTTCAAAGAAGATGCATTTAAGGAGGTAATGGGATGGGTTTCGTGGAGATAACGTCAGTACAAAAAGGGTTGCCTGACATCCACTGGTCCAGATTCCTTGGTGATCGTTTCTTACTCATTGAGGAACAGCTCATCACAGAGCAATGGAATGGTGACTGCCTGATAACTGATCTGAATCTATTGTTTACACCGAGGAAAGCAAAGATGTGCCGTAAGAGAAAGAGCTCTTAAGGCTCTCTGCTTCTTATTGGCCGCTTCAGAGTGTCGAACTCTAGAAGGCACACGCAGCTAAGATGAGAATAGAGAGTGACAGGCATGGAGCAGTAAGCATAATACAGAGCAAGAGGGCAGAATCCATCAGGCAGGCGTACTCTCTTGCTGGGGAGAGAAAGCATCGCGGCGTAAAATGGGATAGCTTCGAAGGGATTCCAGGTGCTTATTTGTGGCCAATCAGCTCTGGCCAGGGTTCCACAGGGCCTGCGTTTGTTTTAGAGACTGGGAAATACCGCTCTCCAAACGGAAATATATACCTTGTAGTCTCAAAGGAAGAGAACACGAGTAAAAAGGAATGCTTCTGGCAAAGTCACCAATAATTCTGTTATTCTGAGCTCTGTGCCCATTGGGCTCAGGCAGCAGTTCGTTGTCCTGAGCTCCGTAGGAAGCACGCGTGGACGGCGAGCTGGGTGCTAGTCACACACGCAAGGCAGCTTCTTGTTCTGCCACCCTCCAACTCTCTATGTTTCTATTTCGAAACCTCTGGTTCTGTTAAGGCATGTTACACCAAGCTGTACTGTAGCACACACTGATTTGTCATTGAGAAGGGTCATGTAAGGAATGATTTATATGTAACTACTGCTGTCTCTACTTTTCCACCTCTAAGACTCTTCCCCTTTAAGTCAGGAAAGGCTGGGCTGTGCCACAATAACAAACTAATCCCTACGTCCAGGGGGCATAAGGCAAAGGCAGGTTTAGTTCTTGTTCATGGAACCTCTCCATCATGTGTCAGGGCGGCTTTCCTTGCTGTCATTGTGAAGGCACCCAAGCTGATGAAGCGAACAACAGCCTGGAGACAGTAGAAAGTTGCGTCTAGAGAATGAGACTTTCTTAGGGAAGAGAGACTGGAGAATCAAACAGGGTACTACTTTTTCATGATTTAGTTCCAAAATGAAACAGTACTTTTTGTCACGGCACAGGAGATAGATAGAGCTGGTTATGTAGTCCTGTCTGACCCAAGAGGTGTGAGGGAGCCTGTGGGGCTGGACCAGAGGAGAATGAAATGGAGCTGAGGATGGCCGTACTGATCTCCACCACAGTTAAAATTTCTTAAGACTCTATACCTCCCTAAGGCTTGTTCTGGCCAGTTTGGCTCTACAGCCTCTGTTTTGAAGATCTGTCAGCATCCATGCATGCCCTGCACTTGGCATTTAGCCTTCATTTTCTTTGATATGTAAATGTTCTACTTAGGCATACATGTGAATGTGAATAAATATTTGATTCTTCATGAAGTCTCTTACATATGTCTTTGATAACCTGAAAGCAGACCAGATAATTTGTTTGTTTTTACATAGCCCGTAGGGCCTTGTGTGTTCGGTAGGAACCCATCTAGTTTATGGCTGAAACCTGTCGCAAGGCCACATAGATAAGTAAATTTACTGCCTTTATTTTAATTTATTCTTTAATGTACAGCAAGTTCCTATGGAAGGGGCTGTTCCTAAGGAATAGACCAAGCATCCTCGCTCTAGCCGTTGAAAGGGCTGTTGCGGGTTCATGCTGTCAAGGGCCATGCACACCTTGGGACAAAATACTTTTAATGTTCTGGATTCCCATCAGCTAGAGTGCAATAAGGTGACAATCTGAAGAGAAGGGACCCATGAATTGAGGTGAACAACTTTAGCAGCCAAAGAGGTAAAGGAAAATCATAGGCACCTAGCTAAAGATAAAAGCCTTGAAAGGCAAACCACAGGAGCATGTGAGCCTCGGCACGTTTGCAGCAAGATTAGCACATGGGTTGCCGAGTCAGGATCTGATCATTTGGCGGGAATGTGCTGTTGTGGACTCTGAAAACCCGATAGGCAGTTTCCTGATACAGCTGCCGCCAGGCAGAGCTCGAGAGGCCTGCGATAGCCGTTGTTTCTGGCTACAGAACAAGTGACACCAAAGCTCGCCCTTCTGAAACCGTAGCAAACATTATCTCCTGTCATTTCTGAGAGTCAGGCACTTGGGGCAGGCTAGGGCAGGCGGTTCTTTCTCTAGACCAGGTTGCTGGTCATTGGGAGCTTAGCTGGGGCTGGTGGACCCACTTCCAAAGTATCCCTCCTCTGTGCTTATCAGGTTGATGCGAGTTGCTGGGGTTTCTGTTTCTCCTCAGACTCAGAGTTGTTATTTCAGGCTGGTGTCTTCATGTGCCTGTCCTCGGTTTCTTTATTCTCATGATGGGAAGGGACTGTGTTCCCTACCGTGTGTGTGCTACGAAGTGAGGAGAAGACTCAATACATGTTGGCGGTCCCCTGTCATTGGCTTATTCTTTGGTTGGTAAGCATGCGAAGGTGGCATTAAGGCATTAGTTTGTTCTCTTTGTTGTTTCTGAATATACATGCTTCTGTCCTCCAGTTCTAAGAGGAACATTAAAATAAAAATATAATACCCTTTGATCACTCTCTTCTTCACACTTTGACCAGGGAGCAGCAGAGACTATTCAGTATCTGTTTTGTTTTTTTTTTTTAAAAAATAAATGAACAAAAATAGGAATTTGTTAATTCCACAATGCCTGTCAAATACTCAGCCACCCCAGAAAGATAGGGCATGTTTTCATGCCTGCTTTCTTCAACCCATTCTCTCCTTGAATATACAGTATCTGATGCTTTGGGAGCTCTGTGCTGTTACTCCATCAAATTAGCAGCATCTTAAGTGGCTCTAAACAGTACACATTTGCTTTGTTATCATTCTGTGGGTTAGGGTCACAGAGTAAGTTCACAGTAATGTGTTCACCAAAGGCTCTAGGGCAGGCTCACTCAGGCTGCTGGGGGATTCAGTTCTCTGCGGTGGTCATAGGACTCAAGTCCCTCTTTCTTTTTTGGCTGTTAGAAAAGAGCCAGTTTCAGCTATCTTGAGTCTATCACCAGTCCCTGCACATAGCCTCCTACACTTTAGAACTCTCACAAAGTACGTTTCTCATGCTTCAAATCTAGCACCCTGCTCGGGGGGAAAGCACAGTGGGTAGTGCTCGATGTGTCAACATGCGGACCTGAGTTGGGATTCCTAGTGCCCCCCTAAATCCAGGCGCTGTGACATGCAGCTGTAATCCTAGCACCCAGGACTGGAGATGGGTGGATCCCGACTGTACCCTGGCCGGCCAGTATAGCTGAATTGGTGAGCTACAGGTTAAGTGAGACTTCTGTCTCAAAAATTAGCGGGCCATAGAAGACACTTAATGGCTATCTCTATCTTCTACAAATGAATGCACGGGTGCATGCTCCTGCACACACATGTGCAAGCATATACATGTGTGTCTGAGCATGTGTGCACACACACGAAAACACAACTAAAGTATAAAGGGAGCTGATGTCCTCGCTGTCCCTCCATCCCTGCCTCCTCTTCTGGCATCTCACTCTGGTGCGTCCGTCATTCCACTTAGGTATTTAAAGCCTTGTGTGATGCAGTGGAGACACCGGTGCCATCCAGAGATCTTCCTACGTCAAAGCCACTGGGCTAGCAACTGCAATTACTTCTGCACATCGCCCCACAGCAGCCATCTGCATTAGCATTCCTCTGAATATCCAACCGTGCAAACCAGGCAGGCATGTTCACATCATGTTGTCTCTCAAAGGGACCAGTTAGCAGCTGTGTTCAGGATGCCCAGGAAAAATCCACCATTCAGTTATCTTTCCTCTCTGAGAGAGCAGGGATGAACCTTTCTTGCCAGTCTCACTTCAGCACTGTGACCACCTCATAGGCACAATTTCTACCAGCATTTTATTAAACGTTCAAATTCCTGGGCCCTGATATTTTGATTTACAGATTTCCAAAAAGGCTTTAATGAATGTAGAAAGGACGGGTTTGCTTGAGGCGTTTTGGTATATTTGGTTGATCCACCCACCCTGAAAGCTCCTCCCAGCAGCCCTTTCCATGTGCATGTCACATGTTCTTTTGTAAAACTTCTTGCTCTTATGCATTGCTTTCTCCTTTCATGTGCTATATCAGCACTCATGCCTGTAAACATGCATACCCACACATGAGCATTAAAAACCGGGACCTGCATCCAAGAGAGTACTTGCTCTCCAAGTCTTTCTGAGTTTTGACTATCTCATGTGATGCTATGATTTCCAGATCTAGCCATCTCGTTAGAAATTTCCCTTTTTTACAGTTGAATAAAATTTAATTGTATATATCTATCAAATTTTCATTACCCATTTGTTAGTTGATGTACAAATATCTCTGTGGTATCCTTTGGGAACATACCCCCGAGTGCCAGAGCTGGGTCATACAGTTCTGGATTTAGGCCTTTGTAGGGGCAGAAGGCGCTACGCTGGTTTCCATGGTGGGTGCTTGAGTTCACAGGCCTATTAACACTCCTTACAGCAGCGATTAAGTCTTCCTTTCTCCTCACATTCTCACCAGCATTTGCTGTGCTCTGTTTTCTTTTATATCATTAGAATTATTTATTTTATGTACATGGATGGTTTGCCTGCAGGTATATTTGTGCACCATGCCTGGTGTCTGCAGAGGTCAGAAGAGGGCATTGGATGCCCTGACACTGGAGTTACAGGTGGTTGTGAGCTGCCATGTGAGTGCTGGGAACTGAGCCTAGATGCTCTACAAGACCAACTGTGTCCTTATGGCTCCATCCTTTGTTTTCTTAAGGATCACCATTCTGACTAGTGAGATGGACTCTCAAAATCGTTCTAATTGCATTTTTCTAATGTCTAAGAATGTTGAATACTTTTTAATATATTTATTGGACTTTTGTGTTTCTTCTTTTGAGAACTGTGGGTTTGGTTCATTAGCCTATCTATTACAACTATAATGCTATGTATTTCATTTAATTGCTCCTTTTTTCTTTCTTTAGTTCTTCTTTGTCTTAGTACTTATAGCTTTATATGTTAATTGTTTCATCGTTGTACTTTTAACTGTGTCTCACTGGATTTAAAGTTTCTGTTGCTTTGCTTATTTTGTTATTTTTGCTCTAGCTAACCAAAATGATCGGCCTTTTATTTTAATGCTTCTGTTTGCTTTTGACTCTGGCATTTGGATGTTTTTCATCCTTTAAGATTTGATGGCATTTAACTTATTTTCCTAAATAACAACAACATGAATTTATGCTGGACCTACATTTGGAATTCTGGATCCCTTTTCTGTGCTTTCAAAGCTATCAATGATAATGATGGTGATGAGGATGGTCAAGGCAGGCCAGTTCTTAACAAGGGCAATCGTGTTGCCCAGGTAACATCTGGCAATGTTCACAGACATTTTTGGTGGGTCCATCTTGCAGCAGATTCTGTGAATGCTGCTAAACACCCCAAGATGCACAAGACAACCCTCATTAGCAAAGAAGATTTTAGTCTCAACTTTGTGGTAACCAGATTGGGAGGCTCACACACAGCCTGACTGTACCCTGCTGTACTGAGCAGCCTCTAACAGTCTGGCTGTTGTAATAAGCAGCCTCTAAAGTACCTGCTGTAATGATAGCCTGTAACATACTCTGACTGTTGTAATGAGCAGCCTATAACATGGCCCCACTGATGTTGTAATGAGTAGCCTGTAACATGGTTTGACTGTTGCAATAAGACCCTCTAACATAGCCTAACTGTTCTTGTAATGAGCAGCCTCTAACACAGTTTGGCTGTTGTAATGAGCATCTTGTAGCATAGTCTGACTGTTGTAATGAGCATGCTGTAACATAACCTGACTGCTGTAATGAGCATGCTGTAACATAGTCTGACTGTTGTAATGAGCAGCCTCTAACACAGTCTGACTGTTGTAATGAGTATCCTCTAACACAGTCTGACTGCAGTAATGAGTATCCTCTAACACAGTCTGACTGTTGTAATGAGTATCCTCTAACACAGTCTGATTGTTGTAAATGAGTATCCGCTAACACAGTCTCACTGCAGTAATGAGCAGCCTCTAACACAGTCTGACTGCAGTAATGAGTATCCTCTAACACAGTCTGATTGTTGCAATCAGCAGCCTCTAAGGTAGCCCGACTGTTGTAGTAAGCAGCATCACGTTGCTTTTCAGCAATCTAACACATTTTTTTAGGTTTATTTTTAACTCTTCAGAACCCCCTTACACATTTTTCTCAGTGGTGGTTCTCCTAGAAGTTCTGAAGTCTGATTCACATTTCTTCTATCTTGTAGCTGTAGATTCTTCAGCTGGTCTACTCACCTTAAGGGTGTTGAGAAAAGGGAACAGTAAAACTGATCCACAAGAGTTTGTGGGTGTGCATCTTTTGCCACATTGTTTTTTCACCAGAACTCGGTCATTTGAGCCCATCGAACAGTATTAGAGATCGCAAATGTAGTCTAGCCTTTGTACCAGAAAAAGGTATGTCAACAGAGAACATTGGCATCAAACATCTGCTAAGCTCTCCTGTGCTAGGCACAGTTTAGAGCCCTATTGTAAGCTGAATCCTTTGCCCAAGTTCGTGGAGAGATTAATGAGAAGCCCAGAAAGGGACTCAGGTCTTGCTCATCCCAGACCACATGTAGCTAAGCACACCTTAGTTAGAAGAATTGGACATTACCTGGGGCCAGCAAGTGGCTCGCAGGTAAAAGTACTGATGCCCTAAGTTTGATCCCTGGAATCCACATGATGAAAGGAGAGAGCTGACTCCTACAAATTGTCTTCTGTTTTCCACTCACATGCTGTGACCTGTGTGCACGCACGCACACACACACACAAACACACATACACACACACTCAATGTGTATATGTGTTTTAAAAAGAATTGAGTCTTTTAGTAAGGTTTTATTTTTATGGAAATGATAACCATAAATTCCGAATTGGAGAATATTTCAGATTTCTAAAGCAGCTAAAGCATCCTTCGTGAAGAGCTGCTGAAACCCTTTTAGGGAACATCAATATGCAGATTGCATCCCACATTTTCATCTAGATCACAAATGAATAGACTGGGAGAGATAAATATCATGGGAGACAGCTATCATGGTACTTTTAAATCACCCTGTTGCACTTAGGCATTGCAGACCATGATTATATATATTTCAAAAAAAAAAAAGCCTTCAGGAGCCCAGAGGGATGGCTGACCGAGCCAATGAGTACTGCTGGGATTCTTCATAGTACGCTCTAGTGGCCTCAACACTACGGAGTGGCAATATGGCTGGATTTCTTTTCCTGAACTGAATAAGTGAATGGCAATTTCTAGCCTAGTCAATAATGTGATCACATTCATCTCATATTAGTGGTGGACTTCATGTCATATGTAATAGTTACAAGAAGGTACTCATCAAAATATCCCTTTTAAGGTAGGAGCACCATTAGTTTTATTTTCATGGAGCAAGGTGGGAACTGGAACAGAAGCCCTTGCTTCCTCAGGCTGCCCTGAGAGACAAAGCCAGTGGGTGAGCCATATGAACAGGTGAATGGGCCATGTGGACAGGTGGATGAGCTGCGTGGACAGGTAGATGAGTCACATGGACAAGTGGATGAGCCATGTGGTCAGGTGCAGAACCTGCCTTCAGATGAACCTCCAGCTGTCTCTGGATCTGCTCTAATTGACTGCTCAGGTGGACATATTGTTCTGGACAGTGCTAGCCTCATTTCTGGCCTTTGCGTTCATCATGTCACAGAAGAAGACTTCTCTATTTTATAAGTTCTCTGTTATGCCATTGAAATTGAAATATTAATATTATTGCTTAGGCGATTTTTAATTATGAAACCAATCCAGCTTTTCTTTCTTGCCGTCTCTCCTACACTTCTCTTTTTGTGTGTCCTCGGAGTTTCCGTGCGCTCACATTAGCTTGTATGATTTACTCTAAAAGATATCTACGGCGAGTTTACTGGGTACTGAGAGCTAATGTGTGCTGCGTTGTGATGGTTTTATGAAAGTTATTTTAATACTATCCTACTCAAGGCCAATCACTTGGTTCCCATGAACAGCCTCCTCAAAACAGTGTTAAACATTTGATGGAAGTTTCTGAACATTATTTGTCTTATCATATCCTTGGATATGTTCTTTGAGATCTTCACAGTGAAATTCAGTGTCCCGAGAGGCCTAAGCCCTTTAAGTGAAGACAGTTTATGCTTCACCTTCATCTTCCATCAGGCCTCCTCCATCCCTCGCCAGAGCTGGCACTAGTTCAAAATGAGGACCAAGAAAAATGTGGACCCCTATAACTGGAAGGAGGCTTTGTCAGCACTTAAGCTCTGCACCTGTTTGCTACAAGTAACAATGACTGTTCAGCTCATCACTGCGCTAGCTAACATTTGTGGTGCTTCAAATTCTTTTGATGGAATTACATTTGTATGTTATGTTTACTGATGATCGTCGACCAACTACAAGGCCCACGGGTATTCACTATGTGCACGGTCTATTATAAGCACACAAATGTTATCACATTTATTCTTCATAATCCCATTGGCATGCTTTTGCCCTTGTTCCCACCTTGTGTATGAGGAAAGTCAAATACAAGATGACAAAAATCATGCCACCGATAAAGAGAAAAGCAGAATTTAAACCCAGGCCTGACTGACTCTTTAGCTAATGGCCTAAACTCAATTGTGTAGAATTGTGATTCATGTCAGGAAGGATCCTGGTTTTCCATTGATGCTAAATAACAGTGAAAGGTATATCTGGCCATGCATACCTTCCTTGACAACTGTATTTCACTCTAATTTTTTCCATGAGTCCAATTCTTATGTGTTCTTAAGTGTGGTTTGGCCCCTTCCCTGCAAAATGGTGTTGGCATAATGATAAGTTACAACTAATCTTTCAATATATGCAAACTGAGTTTTAGTAAATGGTAGAAACTGGGTAAGCAAGAAAGACATGGTCCCTGCCTTCATGAACCTAACAAGGTAGAGAGCATAGTCATTAAATAATTAATAACTAGTGTGATGCTATTCAGGAAGAGGAGAGGGCACCTGGACAGAATTCTGCAGCAAGATGCTAACCTTGATTTCAAGAGGCACAGGGTAGGCTTCATCTCTGTGTAAAAGTCAAGTGTAGCTTCAAAAGCAAGCAAGAATAGAAGATGCCCATCTGGGCATCAGGGATGGTGCTAGTCCCTGAGACTGAGAGAGGACTGTGGGCTCTGTGTATTGAAAAATGATGTCACCAGGGGCACAGAGAGAACAGAATGTAATAGGAGGTGGTTAGAGTGAGTCTGCTCTGTGGGCCATGACAGAATTTAACAATTTTATCGTAGAAGTGATGTTGAGCCTTTGCAGATCTCCAGGAAGTGGAGATAAGCATGCCATTTGGGTTTTGCATTGACTGTATAACGAAGAAGGATTTCAGCAGCGGAAAACTGGAAGTTGTGTGTTGGGGCTACTGTGGCTCTGCTTATTTAAGATTTCATGCATCCGCCCTGTGCCCCTTATCTGCTGTGTGTTTTGTAATTTTGAAAGCACCAACTGGATCATTGTTTGTCCCACATCTGTCCACCAGCAAGTGACCTCCTCTGCCTAGAAGGTGTGACCATCTCAGAGGATGCCTGAGTGTCTCTTCCATGGCGGTGTTTCCCTGCTAAAGCAAGTGCCCTCAGCAGATACTTCATCTGGAAACCACCACCATTTCAACCTAATTTTCCTTATCCAATCACAGCTGATGCATTTTAGTCTCAAACAGGAAGTGTTTGGCCTTGTCCCACCATACCCCCCCCAGGTGTCCATATGGTTATATATACATTCCTAGGCCCAAACACATGGCTATCACAAAAGATGTAGATTGTATAATCATGGAGAGAGGATGTTGTTTGTCCTGTGTGCAGGGAGATGCTTCTGTAAGATAGCACTAGAGAAGGGGCCTGGCCCAAGGGTACTGGAGGACACCAGCTCTTTGCCAAAATACTTTCTTCATCAGGTATCTTGTTACATGCCAAAGCAAACCAAAACAACCCACCTACCAACAAATCTCCCTGTTTTTAAATCAACGTTGGGCCATTAGTCAGGGTGTGTGGTGGTACTCGGCACTTGGAGTCTGAGGCAGGTGGATCACTGTGAGCTTGAGGCCAGCCTGAGACACAGTGTGCAAACTTGTCTCAAAATGGAAAGGAGAAAACATGCCTGTGCCTCAAATTCACAAACTCATTGAATCAGTCTGTCCTACATCCAAAAGGCAAAGTTGTTCTGAAATCTACCATGGATGTTCAATTGCAGAGATGGCTTGCATTCTCTCGCAGGCTGTTACCCTCGGGAAAAATGACCTTGCTTTCTACTCTGCTTTTTTTTTTCTAGTGTTGCTTTCAGAACTGACAGGTGGCAAAAAGGGCCTTGCCCAATTCTTGTTTGGAGCAGTTGAGAAGGTCATCTACTGGGCTTGGTAGAAGGAGCAAGAAACTTGAACCCAGAGTTAGTCTTGATTTCAGAGGCTGTTGTCTTCACAAACTCACACCCTAGATGTCGATCTAAATGGGCCCTTTGAAAACCAAAACCACTTCAGAAACTGTACAAGAGATAGAAACATCATGAATTGACTTCAAAATACAGACCTGTATGAAGATGGGTTTTATTAAAGAAGGAAAGCTGCTAATACTTTATAAATTGGTACTTGCACCTTTAAAGACAACCTCCCAAGCAGCATCCAACACTACTCAAGGAGGCCTTATCTCCAACCTAGAGGAACAAACCCTGCTTTGGGGGGGGGGGTCAACAGCCAGGCAGCAGCGGAAGGTGCTTGTCACTGTGGGCACAGGTGTGGGAGTCAGAGAACAGCACGTTTCTAAACATTCGATTAAGCCAATGAAACACAAAGCCTAAGTGGTTGTTTAACTTTTTTCTCTGTACAAGCTGACCAGACTAGCTCTTCAATTCCCTTTCATCCTTTTTCCCCGAAAAGGGGAAACAAAATCTCACAGGCCGCCTTGTGGCTGAGGTTTCAAACTAGCCTCCAATTTGCTCCCACAGCACCCTCTCTGCCGCATCGTGTCTTGACATAATACGCCAAGTTTCAAACACCCGACAAGATTTCTGGAGTGAGTAATGAAGTACCGTATGATGGCTCATGGACCAAAAAAAAAAAAAAAAAGAGTCACCTCTTAAGGAGGCATGGAGTTCGTTGCCAAATTGATGTGAATAATTACTCTTTCCTCTGGGTCTAACACTTGTACTAGTCGGGGTTCTCCAGAGAAACTGAACTAATGGGGTATTTATAAACAGGCAGGGAAGGAGATCTATTATGAAGAATTGACTCCTGCACTTACCGAGGCTGACAAAGCTGAGAACCGCTGGTGGCCCCGGCTTGCTGAGGGCTAGTGCTAATCCAGGGGCCTAGAGGCTTCTGGTGCAGTGTGGAGGAACACAATACAAAGTGCCCATGTGAAGCTGCCATGCAGGAGACCCTCCTTCCTCGCAGGAGGGCTGTCCATAGTCTGAGCTTCCACTGCCTGCAGGAGGAAAGAACCATCCAGGTTCGCACATTCACCTCCTGGAAAAACTGTCACAAAAATGTCAGAGTATTAACTATGTGAGGACCCCATGGCCTAATTGAGATGATACATAAAACTAATGAAACTCTGACTTTTGGTTTGGCTTTTGGAATCTTATTTTTATCAAGTTTACTTCCCAAAGTGATTAAATAAAATAGTATATAATTGATATGCTGCAAAGAGATTCAACTCTGCTTGGTTTTCTTTCTAATTCAGTCCAGAAGATTTCTTTATGAGCATCCATATGATGGATGATATGATGATCTATTTATATCTATCTATATCTGAGTATGATAACCTATCTATAATTTTCTATTCATTAAATGGAAAGTATGGTTCAGAAGACACTGAATGGTTCTATAGAGCCATGATCTTTTGGTCTTTTTTTTTCCCCCATAGAACGCATGATATAAAGAGTGCTATTGATATTGAGCATCCATGGTGATGGATGAAATTTTCAAGTTTTATTGGGTATGGCAGTCTAGGCTGGCAACTGAGGTCTCTTAGAGTCTATAGCACAACTGTCCAGACCCTCTAGCTTTTTGAATCTCTATTGAGAATTCAGGTGTAATTCTAATAGGTTGGTTTATATGTTACTTGGTCTTTTTCCCTTGAAGTTTTTAATATTATTTCTCCGTTCTGTATATTTGGTGTTTCTTTTTTGGTCCAATCGATTTGGTGTTCTGTCAGTTTCTTGTACCTTCATAAGAATGTCCTTCTTTATTTTCTTCTATGGTTTGTTGAAAATATTTTCTCATCCTTTTAGCTGGATTTTTTCCCCCTTCCTCAGCTCTCATTATTCTTAGATTGTTGTCTTTTCATAGTGTTCAGATTCTTGGATGTTGTGTTTCCCAGATTTGTTGAATGTTCAATGTTTTAGACTTAGCATTTTCTTTGACTGGTGTATCTATTTCTTCTACCATAGCTTCCATGCCTGTGACTCTGTCTTCCATCTCTTGTGTTCTGTTGGTGAAGCTTGCTTTGGATGCTCCTGGTTGAGTTTCTAAATTTTTCATTACCAGAAATCCCTCAGTTTGGGCATTCTATTTCCATTTTCTGGTTTTGAACATATTTATTAATTTCCTTCTGCTGTTTGTCTGTGTCTTCCTGGATTTCATGAGGGGATTTATGTGTTTCTTTCCATTGTTTGTTTGTATTTTCCTAGATTTCTTTAAGGGATTTATCCATTTCCTCTTTAAGGACCAATATCTTTCATATGGGTGGTTTTAAGGACCTTTTTTTTGGTTTTTTTTTTTTTTTTTTTTTTTTGGTTTTTCAAGACAGGGTTTCTTAGCAGTCCAGGAACTAGCTCTTGTAAACCAGATTGGCCTTGAACTCACAGAGATCCATCTGCCTCCGCCTCCTGAGTGCTGGGATTAAAGGTGTGTGCCACCACTACCCAGCTTTAAGGTCTGTGTGTGTGTGTGTGTGTGTGTGTGTGTGTGTGTGTGTGTGTGTGTGTGTTTCAGCTATGTTGGAATATTTAGGCCCTGCTGTGGTAGCATTGCTAGAGTCACCCCAAACAAGCCAGGCTGTTGCTGAAACAATAGGTTGCTCTTCACAAACTGACAGGAAGGCCCCATTGCTGAAGATAAACCCACACAACTCCTGGAACATGGAGAAGACTTGCTGGTGCCTACGTCTACGTAGAGCCTTCCCCTTTATGTCCCAATGTCTTTGGTATTCTGTAGGCTACTGAAAAAGAAACATAAACGACAACCCGGCCACAAACCTGTCCTGCTTGCAGCTATTCTAGGGCAATGGTGGCACAAAGCTTCAGGGAGCAACCAACCATCTTCTAATTTGACTGAAGACTCACTCCACAAGCTGGAACCCATACTTGATACTGCTTGGGTGACCAGGAACCAAAGACTAGATAACCCAGAGACCTAGGATAAAATCAAACACTACTAGTATTAAAAAAAAAAAAATGTAGTGCTAAAATGACTCCTAATGATATTCTACTTTACTCAGATCCATTCCTTAATCAGTCACCTTCAGAAAAGCTTCCTCCTTCAGGAGATAGGAACAGATACAGAGGGACACAGCCAGACATTATGGAGAGAGAGAGAGAGAGAGAGAGAGAGAGAGAGAGAGAGAGAGAGAGAAACCTACTTTGGAACACATCAAGTCCTACCCCTCAGAGCCCAGGGAACCCTTTAGAAGAGGAGGCGGAAGGAATTCTAAGAGTCAGAGGGAATGGAGCACACCAGGGGGAATAAGCCCTCTAAGTCTGCTGAACAAAGCTCATATAAACTCGTGGAGGCTGAAGCAGCAAGGACAGGGCCTGCAAGGGTCGGCACCAGGACCTTGATATATACATTATAGCTTTCAGTTTAGTATTTTTATGGGACTCATGAATGTATGAATGACTAGGTCTCTGTTTCTTGTGCCTTATCTTGGAATCTTTTTCTTCTGTTCATTTGCCTTGTCTGATTTCAATATGATGGTTTTTGTTTTATTTTTATTTTGTTTAAGAAAGAAGAGCACTATTAAATGAGATTACATTTTTTCCTCAGGGACCTTTTTTCAATTAACCACACAGAATTGTGCAAAAGGGGGAGAAAGGGGTACTGACTTATAGGACAGTGTATTGATTAACCCTTCAGTGGACACATAGGCTACTTATGAAATATAACATGGGAGCTGGGAGTTTGTCTCCTCCTCCTGAGTCTTTCACTGTGAGCATCTGAGTGATGAGCTTGACCCCAGAATGGACATTCTCCTTCTGCATTGAAAATACATAGTTAGTGAGCTCACATCAGTATACCAGTGGCTTCATCTGATCCCCAGAGATACAGCTGTCTGCACTGATACTTGAAATCTTTTATTGGACCTGCTGAGAAGCTGCATCATATTTTATTCTGTGGAGAACTGAGATAATTTCCAAAAAAAAAAAAAAAAACAACTCCTTAAACTCCAGTATATAATCTCCCCAAGTTAAGATGTCCCTGAGCTATATTTAGCTGGGACTGTGGCTTTCTGGAGAGGAAATACTGGGCTGGAGAGGAGGCACAGAGATACCACACTTTGCTTCTGTAATTCGGCAAATAAACAAACAGTAATCAAGATCGAAATGTTAAGTCGCGCTGTTTTGCGGAATGTCATGGCTGTAGGCTTGCTCCCTTCACAGGGTAGTCTTGATTCCTCCCACAGGAATTATTGGCATTGCCAAAAGGAACTGTTAATTGTGTGTCTGGGTGGGGGGGGTGTACAAAAGGAGGTCTGTGCTCAAGGCCTGTTACGAGTCTTTGTCTTCCAGGTGTTTAGGGACATTCATTAGGTTGTATCCTTGTACTGAGCTTTGTTGCTATGGCACTGCTGAATGATACTTTTCAAAGCAACGCATAGGTTAAATAAATTATTTTTAGAGATACGGACAAGTTAGAGAAGGCTTGGTCAAACATTGGAAAGCTTTCACCATAGTAGTTGGTATCCTGGCTCCGTCAGGGACAGGAACATTCTAAGGGATTTCATTGGACCTAATTGATCATGGGAAGTGAGAGCCTGCCCTGATGGCTTATCTTCATTATCACCTGTCTGGATCAGAATCACACAGAAGGCTGGTGAACCGGACTGTAGCTGAGACTCTGAGGGTGTCTCCAGAGCTGTTTTCTAGGGAGGAGGAACCAGTGTGGGTAGGGGAAGTTCTAATCCTGTGGCCTGGGGCCTTGGTGGCATAAGTGGGGATAGAAAGTCAGATGAGCTCTGGCCTTTCTGTTCCTGCTTCCTGTCCCACAATGATGTCAGCTGCTCTGCTTGACACATCTCTCCACCTTGAAGATAGCACCCATCTCTCTGCAATGCAGATATAAGTTAAGCCTTTCTTTAAACTGTTTCTATTGGATACTTTATCAGAGAAATACACAAGTAACTAGCACTCCAACCCGGTAACAGGAGTCTGACTCTGGATGAACAAGGCATGACCAAGAGACTTATGTCTTGAAGATGCTTTGATGAATACATTTGGGAGAGGCAGGAATGAGCAATAAACGTGTAAATAAATGAAGAAGTATTGGGATATGATGAGACCCATTAAGAAAACAGGAGATGAGCAAAGGCATCCTTGGACTGAATTGTGAAGATAAGGCCTCTCTGAAGAGATGACTCTGGAGTGGAGACCTATGTGATTTAAAGACCCATGGTACAGAGCACCAGAGAGAGGGGAAAGCACAGAGGCCCTAATGGGGCCATAGTATGGAAGAACCACTCAGTACCCATTGCCTTCCAGTGAACAGCACTGATAAAGGCAGGCTGATGGAGCAGTCTTCAATTCAACTTTATATCACTTCCTAAAGGTTCTCTCTAAGAACTAACAGGCTGGAGAAATCTGAGCAGGAAGAGAATGGAGGAGTAGAGGGAAATGAGAGTGAAGACAAGAGACTCTCGATTATGTCCCTGAAAGGATCTGCATCAGTATGTAAGGTACACAATGCACATCCATGTATGTTTTGCAGCACTGTTCACTGTAGTTGCAAAGTAGCACCAGCCTAGATACATATTGGCAGATGAATGATAATGAAAACATGTTAAGTATGCACAGTAGGGTTTTATTCAGCCATAAAGAAGAATGAAATTATATCATTTGTAGGAAAAGGGATGTAACCAGAACTGAATGAAATGTAGGACTCAAGAGACAAATGTCACAGTTTTTCTCCTATGGAGAAGGTAGGGTTTTTGTTGTTAGTGGTGGTGGTGTTTTTTTTTTAACTTGGAAGTAGACAGAGAGGTATATGAAAGAGGGAAGGGGACCAGAAGGAAGAAGGGGAACAAAATAGGGTAATGGAGGTGACTATGAATCAAGTATATCATGTATCAATAAAAATATCTAAAAACACAAATTGCTGCCTCACTGTGTAGTA